>JAXDDW010000136.1:295000-352500 GCA_034670385.1 Hoplostethus mediterraneus | reverse complement strand
TGTGTGGTGCTATTAAGTAGCAGGTGGTCCTTGCAGGGGGTGTCACGCTGCAAGCTGAATAAGGGAAACCATGCTTGCTGAGTTGCATGTTTGTGTGTGTGTGTGTGTGTGTGTGTGTGTGTGTGTGTGTGTGCGTGCGGTTGTATTAACTTAAGTGGCCTCCCATCTCAGCATTACTTCTCTTACTTCCACCCAGGGAGTCTGCAGGCCAGCCAGCTAGTTAATGAGGGAGTGTCGAATACACACTCCTTATAGTGAAAGAACACACACACACACACACACACACACACACACACGCGCGCACTCAGTACACCAGCATGGCTTTGAATTGAACAAGGAGAACAAGCAGCAACTTTTATTGTTATTATTTCTTCCCTGTGTTATTCTTTTTTCCATTAACCCCAATTTCTTTCTCTTTCTGTAACTTGTTTACACACACACACACACACACACACACACACACACACACACACACACACACACACACACAAATATATAGCCATCTTGCACACTGTCCAGCAACTGCACTTAGTAAGTTACAAAAGCAGAAGAAATCCCCTCCATTACAGCCTCGATAGTCTTCCTCCTCTTTATTGCTCTCGCTCTCTCTCTTTCACACACACACACACACACACACACACACACACACACACACACACACACACAATTAATATTTCAGGCATTTCGCTGATTTTATCCAGAGTGACATACACAGCCCTGCCATTGAAGAATTCTTCACAAATCCTCACAACAGTCTTCTGTCCATCCTCTGTCTTTATATCTTGCTACACTCAATGCTTTCTCTACCACAGCTCTCTCTCTCTCTCTCTCTCTCTCTCTCTCTCGCTTTATGACCATCACTCCATTCCTTGGTGGTCTGGAACAATCCTTGACTGTTGGTCTGGATCATTTCACCATTTTCACCATCATTTAACCGCACAGAGCCAGTGTGCCTCGACTCTGAGGGTCTCTATTTACAGCAAATCAATGTGCTCTTCTTCATAGCTCAGTCTTTTCATGTTTTTTTATTATTACTTGGATTTTAAAGATGCTAAGTGTACTCAGTTAGTTGTGATGCCTTGGTATCATTACTGTAAACAAAGGAGACCATCATCAAGATGATCGGTAGCCTCTATCTCACACCGGTGGTATTGTTAGTAGAGGCCGGTAGAGGCCGACGGTCTCCACGACAACAGCTTTGTTTGTTTGCTGTAATAATACTAATGTCTCAAAATGAATGAGGTAATGATTTATTGATGTTAAATATTACTCAAGTCAAGTCAAGTTAATTTCTATAGCCCTCAAAGGACTTTACAGGCCTAACTAGGACAAGCTGATAGACAATCAGATTTATGACACAATCACTTAGAAAACATCAATCAAATTATGACAATCAGGATGTTTTTATATATGGTATATATTTATATATGGTCACAAACCTTTTCATATCGACCACCAAAAAGATCTGCATTAGACCACCATTTGATGAGATTGCATCCCAGGGAACCCCTTCCGAGAAGACATTGGTCATTGTACAATTCTATGACTTTCTACATTGTACAGTCGGTAGGGTGATAACAACAATGAAGAGAGTGAAACCTCTTAGCAGACCCTCTCTTCGAGCTAACCTCTAGAGAGATGATCCCATGGGGCCCCTGGAGGTCCCCAGACCACATTTTAGGAACCACCGCTTAGGATATATGAAAGTACTGCTGTCACAGGCAAGAAAACAAAGATGCTCTTTCATTCATTTTGATACCAGCTACCATTTGCCAGTCTAGAGAAGGAAGGGTGATATCCTCTCTCTGGATGCGTGTGTGTGAGATTTATGATGTTCATTATGAGACGTAGTATTCATCGCAGCCAGCTCGGCAATAAAACCACTAGACATTCTGTACCATCAGATAATCATCATCACACACACACACACACACACACACACACACACACGCATGGTGCTTTATTACCATGCCTTGTGCCAAGTGTTGCGGATAGTGAGAGTTCTGGGACAGACCCAGGTTTTACTGCTGCTACTGCAAAGAGAGAGAGAGAGAGAGAGAGAGAGAGAGAGAGAGAGAGAGAGAGAGAGAGAGAGAGAGGAGAGAGAGAGAGAGAGAGAGAAGAGGAGGGAGTGAGCAAATAAAAGGAGGCATCATCTTGTAAAAGAGGAATACAGAGAAAGAGGGAAAGAGATGAGAAAAAAGAGAAGAGACACTATGTAAGCAGCAGCATTCTTTTTTTTTTTCAGTATTAGACCCAAAAAGTAGACAGATACACAGACAGGATGAAATACATCTGCAACAACGATGCAATTAAACACATGTAACATACTGGCGTCTCTGTATTTACTGCAGGCTACTTAACTGATGTTACTGATGTCTTCTGTTCTGTCTCTGGGAACAGTCTTATCTTTGTGTTTGCTTTGGTCGTAATGAGGGGAAGTTTGGTTATGATTCATACGATAATTTGTCATCAAAAGCCACCCGGGAGTCATTTCCTTCATTGGTCAGGAATCTGACGCGGGCAAAAGGACTTTCTTCCTGGGTAAACCTTGTCCTTAATCCATACTTCCGTCACCTTGTCACTCCAAAGGAAGCGCCTGGAAAATCTGCCTATCAACAAAGCCTCAGTCCCATCGCTGTGCTCTCATATGACCAAAAAAGGGGATTCTGCTCCAGGGTTCAAAATAACTCTCAATCCAACTGGGGAATGCCTTTATTTATAACTCTCAATCCAACTGGGGAATGCCTTTATTTGTAGTGACCAGTGTTAAAGGAACTGGGGATCAATAAATTACAACTCACATTACAATGACTATACTATGTTCCTGATGAATGTTCCCGTTTCAGATGAGTAGAAAAAGGGCCACTCTGGACATAGACAGAGAGAAAAATGAGTTTCTGGTCCAAATCCCCATCAAGAAAGCCGATGAATCACACACAGATGAATCACACACAGATGAATCACACACAGATGAATCACAAATCACACAGACTTTAGAACCACTAGCGTAGCAGCAGGCCAAATCTGGACACACACACACTTTAATGTTGTTTTCAGCCTTTTAGTGCACATTTTTTATGAAGTTTCCAGCTGAAAGGCGAGGGAAATCGTACGTATTTAGCTAAATATGAAATCTCATATCAAAGCGTGTGTGTCAATCAATGTGTGCTCTCTCTCTCTGGTGTGTGTGTGTGTGTGTGTGTACATGGTAGCATGCTAAGACAAAACCAGCTGTGAGTGTCTCTGCACTAATTCTGAGGTATGGATGAAGAGGAAGAGTTGTAAACCAGTGCCAAATGAAGGACAGAGGACAGGTTATTAAAAGCAGGAAACACACACACATACACACACACACACACACACACACACACACACACACACACACACATTTGCCCCCGGGTTGGGATTGTACGAGGGGAGTGGAGAGCAACATCTGAAAGTGCACTCAAATTCTCCCCTTCACCAGGGAATTCACAAACACATGCACAATTCCTGCTGCTGAATTTCACCTACTTGCTAAGTCTCACACACACACACACACACACATACACACACACACACACACACACACACACACACACACACACACACACACACACACACACACCCACAAGCAAAAGTGACTCTAGCTCGCTCTCTTCGTTCTCCCTAAACTGGCTCATTCAAATGTTGCTAGTGTGTTTGTGATATAGGGAACCAGCAGAAACAAGGCCGTGACCCACGTGGTTTAATAACATGGTCCACTACGCGGTAAACCCCACAGACACATATTTCCCTTTCCCTCATTTCCCTCACATATTCTGTAGATTTTACTTTTCGTCTGGAATAACTTTCCCTGTGAAGCTTTTCTGGGGTCATTCACGTTTCCCCTCTGTCAAGCTATTGTTTAAAATATCCTTTCATTCTTCCTGTCCATATCCTCCATCAACCTCTGGGAGGAGATTGGGAGGAGAAGGAAAAAGAGAAGACCTCAGCTGTGTTTCCATACAAGCAGAGAATTATGATGAGAATTAGAAAAGCTGAATGGAAACGATTCAGATTCAATAAATAAATTCACCAATATTGCAAAAAAGTCTTTACGCTCATTTGTAGCGGAAAATTGTTTTACTGATAAAGAAATTAAGCGATAAATAGATGATGATGATTATGTCCAAAGCATCAAAGTTGCTTTGGATATTCTGAAATGTTGTTTGTAAAATCTATCTGTCCACCATGACCTCTAGAATATGACCTTCAGAATATTAGCAAGTGCATTTCTTTGCATGAAATATGGCCAACACGACCTAACACCAAAGAACAAGACCAACTTAACCAATATGAATCATTTCTTTACAAACTCTTGTGCATGTGGTTTATTCACTTCAACCCAGCTGGCTGAACTGCATCTGAGTTGCACTGAATTACCAGTTGGACGGAAGGTCAGCCGCTCTGAGCTCATAACCAGCAGAATTTAACATTTGTATCGGTACAAGAAGAGAGAGCACCAGTACCCTTCGGGCGCCGATTCACACACACAAACACACACGTACACGAACACTGCAATAAGTAGCGCATTGATATGCTGAATGGCTAGAAGACAGAGAGCATCATTATGGCTGCCGTCCTCCTCTGCCTCTATCCATTTAACAAATCTATTAGAGAACATCATACACTGAGAAAGAGCGGTGATTGTCTGTAAGGACTGTAATAGGAGTGACTCATCAGTACAGAAAGTACCAAGAGCCTCTGATGTTGAGTCTGTGTATTAGTGCCAACATCATTTATGATAAATTTGTGTGTGTGTGTGTGTGTGTGTGTGTGTGTGTGGCAATGGTAGCGGCATGTGTAATGAGCTGACAGAGCTTGGTGATTTCCTGTCTGGCCTGTAAAAGCAGCAAGACCCTCTTCCTGTATCCTCCTCTAGGAGCCCACCTGGGGCCACAAACACACACACACATACACACACACACACACACACACACACACACACATATATAACCATCTCACACACACTGTCAAGCAGCTGCATCTAATAAGTCGCAGCAGGAGAAATCCCTTCTATAACAGCCCGGATAGTCTTCATCCTCTTCCCCTCTCTCTCTCTATGGTGCTGTGGTATTCAGTGGGTGGTGAGTGTTTGTCTGACCTTCTCAGACCTCTGCCCACACTCTGTTAACTAGTCCAGTGCTTTCAGCCTACACATAATACACTCGCGGAATATCAAGAGTGTCAAGCCAAAACTAAAATAAAGACACACTGACTACAGTGCAGACACTCTCTAAACACTGCATACCAAATGCTTTGAAGCTTGGGACAGAATGTACCTTGAGGCTGCTGGAGGAAAGAATTTAGCAAGCTAGTCGATAATATCTCAACAACATAACAAGACTCCGATTAGAGCTGCCATTTGGAGGGCACTCTTCCTTTCAGCTGAGCACAACACAACAAAAAAACACCCCGCCCACATGCTCACAAATACTAGTGGTTGTCCTACCTCTAGTGTTGGTAGCCATGTCCGCCACCTTCTGAAAGGCATCCAGGAAGGCCACAGCCGCCAGAACAGTAGTTCTAGAGGGGACAGGGAAGGTTACTTAGTTTGGATAGATAGATAGATCCTCAGCTAAAACAGTCTATATAACCTGCAATTATTTTTTATTTTCTCAGCACATTTTATTTATTCATTTCATTGTTCTATAATGTTATTTGTAAATTAATTAATGTATTAATATAGTAGTATCCCATGATGGTCTAAGTGCTGTTTCAGAGCTTTTCCACCCTGACAAGAATCAATTTCTGGGGGAAACACTGAACCCTTGTAATTTTCTTGTCATGAAAATGGTCAAATATAAAGATATTGAATGTCAGCACAAAATATAATAGCTATTGGCGATTTCAGTCATTAGCCTTCAGAAATCCATATTGAGAGTGAATTTGATGGTTGAGGTGGTGTCTTTTTTGTAATCAAATTGTAGGTATTACACATTGGAAAGCAGTTCTTTATTTTGTTCTCAGAGCAGCTTACCTGAGCTGGGAGTGAAGCTTGGTGGCCTTGGCGCTGAAATCCTCCCACACAGGATAGGAGCACTGGCAATACACAGACAACAGCCCACGTTAAAATCAACAAACATCAAATGCATAATACATTTTATTTTTCTCACATGCACAGACCTCTCTCCACACTTTCTCACTTGATGTTAGTGCTGCACCAGCGACAGGAGAAAAGGTGGTTGTATTTCAAATGTGAATAAAGGTGGAAACAAATTCATCCGGAGCATGTAATTTCTTCAACCAACCAGAATGATCCCAGTCAGTGGTCTAAACTAGGGAGGTGATAAGTGCTGACTTGTGAGCAGGTATCCAGCATTTTGTTTTTGGAGTAGCGGGTCTAGTGATGAGATGGGAAAAGCTGATGTTTTACCAGCTCTCAGAAAGGAAGTAGAAATCACTATAGCAACATGAACATCTTGTATAACATGCCGGGTTGGGTATACCAAGGACCTCACGAAATGATTTGATTTAAATACTATGGGTCATGATTTGATTTAGATATAAACCAAAACTTCACACATTACATAAATGACTTATTTTATGCAGTGAATTATCGCAATATTAATTTTGTTATGCAGATGACACCCAGCTCTACCTATCAAACATAATGACAAAGACAGTTTTGAGAGAATCAAAAGTGCCTTGTAGATATCAAATGTTTGTTTTATTGTCATTGAAGGTTCAGACATCAGGCACTCTCTCATTTGCCTCCCAATCTGAAATAACCCGAATCAAGAAGAACCTTGATCACCTGTCCGATCGTCCAAGATACAGCTATGTAAGTGTTATCTTTGACCCTGATCTAAATTTTGAAAGTCAACTTAAGAAAGTCAGCAAAGGAACAAAACAAAGTCATTTGTTTCAGTCTCTGACTTAAATCATCTTTTATTTCTTCACAACTTCACAACACAACAGCTCCTTGTACACACGTCTCAACCAGAGGCCTATTCATTGTCTCTAACTTGTCCAAAATGCAGCAGCGAGACTTTTAACCTCAACTAATACGATCACATCACCCCAGTCTTAGCCGCTATACGCCGGATACCTGTCAGTTCTCAAACTGATTTTAAGATTATGCTGAACACTTTCAAGCCACGGCAGGGTCTAGCGCCTGAGTACATCATCATCATGAATGAGAAAGTGCAGCCCGAGGCTCTCAGCTGTCACAAAGTCAAGCTAAAATCCAAGGACGCTACTAAGGCTCCAGGACTTTGGAAGGAACTGCCCCAGGACATCAGGCTGGCAAAATCAGTATCTACTTTTACATCACTTCTTAAAACACACTTCAACAGACTTGCTTTAATGTAACTGATTTTATTGTGTTAATTATGTCCCACTGTTAAAATGATCATTCTCATTTATTAATCCTTCCCTCTCATTGTCTCTATTGTTTAATGTATGTATACTTGTGAATGTGAAGCACTTTGTAACAACAACAGGTTACTATTATTAACATTATTAATAATAATAATTGATACAAATACAGTGTATCTTTTTTCACATTGTGATACATGTTTATGTGCATTATTGATATGGATTAATCGATATGCCATTATTGAACTATTTGGTTGTTGTTAAAGGTTCCATATTATTCTGTTTTCATTATTTTGTCTTCAAAAGTCCTATAAATCACGAAAAGAATAGTGTTTTGATGTTTTCCAAATAAATGTAGTTTTGTGGAAAGCTGAATTGAATTAGTTAAATTTGATGACAAAGTCCTCACAGTCACAGTACTGGACCCTGATTGGCCGAGAACACCAGTTCCTCTAGAGTAAATGAGGTAAACCTGCTGAGTGGAGGCTTTCCAGTTCAAATGCTGCAAACTGGCCTGAGTGGAGGAATTTCGGTAATTCCTTAGTTTCAGGATAACCATTGTCTTGGTTGCCAACCTAATCTGTTTATATTTACTGGTTTTGCTCCGGCAAGAAGTACTTTTGTATTTCATGGCGATAAAGTGCCTTTGCATTGAAATTGAAAATTGAATTGAGATACAGACAGGAAGGGAGAGACAGTGAGAGAGAGAGAGAGAGAGAATGAAAGGATGAACCAGAGGGAAAGAAAGAGAGGCAGTGAGAAGAGTGAAATAACGGCTGCAGAGGGGGAGCTTCACCTCCTATTCCCACTCAGAGATGACTCAGAGGAAGAAACTGGCAGACATTTTGGATCTTACTGTACCAACTGTAATAGAAATGCAACAGAGTGCATCCTCCATTTTGGAGATAGGCTGCAGTTTAAAAGTAAAAAGCAAAACGATGCACCTGTGACCTTGCAATTTTATAAACTTTTCATCAATTGGCGGTAGAGGTATTCAAAGGAAATATAAGCTTCGTGAAGTATTACCAGAGCTACGTCCTGACAACAATGCATGAAACAATTTGAGGGCCAGATTAAAAAGCCTGTAATTAAGGTACTTGTGGCTAACCAATGCACAATTGAATCTACGACCTGTATTTACCATTGCTAATGTCAAACTGTAACAGGTTAATACATATTTTTCTGTTAATAAAGCACACTCTTTTTTTCTCTCCTCTATTGCAGTTATAATTATATATAATTACATAGTTTATGTCTCTCAACCGCTTTCTCTTTCTATCGCAGCCCTGATTCCCTATTTGCCACCCCTTAAATACACACACATACACACACACACACACACACACACACACGGCCTAAGTCTTTCCTCCATCGGTACCCTGCATCTCCCTCTCTCTCTCTCCCTCTCTCTCCATTTCCTCCCCCACCTCCTAAAAACAGCAGCCAGCCACCCCTCCCCTCCCCATACATCTATCTACCCCCTCCATACGCACACAAACACACACACACACACACACACACACACACACACACACACACACACACACACACACACACACATTTGACAGCCAGTGGCAGCAGCCAGCATCAAAGGGTCTGACTGAAGCAGCCAGGACTGCTGACGCAAATCAAAGCTGGAGCTCCGTCTCAAATGGATGCTGCCTCCCTTCCTTCCCCCATCCAGACTGGATGGCTGCTCTTCCCCTTGTTCTTCACACTGCCATGCTTAGCACATATCACATTATACTTGATCCAACTTAACCTACTGTATAACCCCTGTGAAATTCAAAGTGTGTGTGTGTGTGTGTGTATGTGTGTATAAGGCTGTGTTGACAATACACCTCTCAGCTGAGTTGGGGGAGGGAAATCTCTAAGTGCAAGTCGCTCCTGCCAGGACCCCCATAGTCTTCCTCTCTTGCTTCCATCCGACACACACACACACACACACACACACACACACACACACACACACACACGCACACACGTGTCAAGTGGGGATGGAGGTGGTGAAAGAGGAAGACAAAGGAGAGAGAGAATTTCATTACAGGGCTGATGATCTGAGAGGACAAGCAGGGATGAAGAAAGAATGTGGAAATAGAGGGGATGAGGAGTAACGAAAGAAGGAAGGAGGAGGTGTGTGTGTGTGTGTGTGTGTGTGTGTGTGTGTGTGTGGTGAAGGGGGGGGCATCCCATCCTGGGGAGCCGTGATGTCAGACGGGACCAACAGTGAAGGCTGTATACTCTTTGATCTGGCCTGTTTGATGTGGCTTAATTTGGTCTGAAATCACAGTCCCATTTCCCCCTGGTACAGCAATCACCACCGAGCACACACACACACACACACACACACACACACACACACACACACACACACACACACACACACGCACACATACTCACACAGCTCCCTCCCCTCATTGGTTGTTTGAAGTGCCCTATGGAGCTTAAATTGTGTGGATGGGAGATAACGAGAATTGACCTCCCCCCCCCCACTCCTCCCTCTCACACACACACACACACACACATGAACAGGCCCACACCTCATTAGCATATTTAGGGGATCCTAATCCAATAAAAGAGCCTGGTGGCGAACGACTGGGTGATGATTGGTTTATTAATGCTGCTGCTGTGTGTGTGTGTGTGTGTGTGTGTGTGTGTGTTTGGGGGGGGGGGGGGGTTACTTCCCCATTCCTCGACATGCAGGTTCATAGTATGCTACGTAGCCCCAGCATGCTGCTGTGTGCTGGTCTGAGACCTGGACAGCCTGCAGCTACAGAACGCTCTCCTACTAAAACACCAAGGGAGAGAGTCGAGGGGAAACTCACCAGGTCTGGGATCAGTGCATGGTAACACACAAACGCAGAGCATCTCATTGTACAGCTCTGACAACAAATATCAATTAAAGTACTAATCTGGGGCATTTTCATTTGCTTCTCTGTTGCTGATTTATCACACACAATAGTGATTCATCCTAAGGTTTGGGGTTCAGTGTCTTGCCCAAGGACACATCGACAGGAGCTGGGGATCGAACACCGCCAACCTTGTGATCAGTGGAAAACCTGCTCTACCTCTGAGCCACAGCCATGTATATTGATGCTGTTCTGTGTATGTTGTATATATTGTATTATACAACATATATATATTGCATGTATACAGATTACTGATATAGATCCCATGGATATTTGATACTCTTGTGCCTGTAAATGTCCCTTTAGTTATCTATTAGATCATAACTCTGGATGGATAACTAATCATGAATATTTGCAAGATGCTTATATTTATAATTCATTAAGAGCTATATGTCATGTTTTATGCTTGCTGATATAATGCATCATCATACACAATGTAATGCATGCATTGTGGTCATAAGGCTTTCAAAGAGTGCATTATTATTCCTTATAATGCACTATAAACATGGCAGTCGTGGAAAGTGTTTCTTTTATTTGCAGTGAAATACTGTATAGAGAGAGGTTGACTTGATCTAATGCCTTTAATGTGAAAATCCACCCTAAGACTGAATTTCCATGAAGGGTGTCTGAAAGGTCTGGAATCACAGAGATAAGTAACACCATATATACATATTTCTTTTCTTTTTTTTCTTGTCACACACTTCATTACATTTTCTCTGCACATAGTTGCAGGGTGGCTGAGTGATTGAAGGCACCAGGGTTTCTGGTCTCTGAATGGAGTTGTGGGTTTAAATCCCACGATCTAATAAGCAGTTTTGGTGCTCGTTTAGTCGGTGGTTTCCCGCTGATTCCAGACTGTTGGACACCCTGTATGTTGGCAGCTCCAACATTTGCCTTTTGACATCATCTTTAGTTTATATTAAACTTTTAAGATCTCTGTCCATACAATTGGGTAAATTGAGTAATCCTGACACCTTCACACCAAGAGAGTGGCTTTTCTGCTGAAACGTCCGTTTTGCATTTAAGAAAGTTGCGTAAAAGTTCAGCATACAAAGCTCCATAAGCGTGTGTGTGTGTTTGTGTGTTTGTTTGTTTGTGCGTTTGTCAGCTCAACTCAGCTCAAAGACCATGACCACAACCACTGCTCTCACATGACTGTGAGAGCAGACTTGAAGTATGATGGTGGCCGAAGGGCAAAGACATCAGCTGTGTGTGTGTGTGTGTGTGTGTGAGTGTGTGTGAGTGAAAGCTTTTGATGGTAAACTATTACATCATCACTTCCTGTGTCACAGAGAAACTACATAGCAACAAGGCATGCATGATTACCCCTTACGCATGGGCGCACGCACACACACACACACACACACACACACATTACCCTATTTATACCAGCGCAAAACACATCACAACTAAAAATGCATCCCAACTTCCTTCCCTGTTTCCTTTTCCTCTATAAACTCTAGTGGATATCTAAACACACACTAAGTGTTAATTGAAGGGAGGGTGTACACACTCAAGATGTAGTTTTCCATTTTTAATACATTGTCAGGAATGAGTAGCCTTTTATTTTTACCTTTGTAGAAGTTAAACCTTCCAAATGAAAGTGAAAAAAGTCTGATTTATGTGTTTTCATATTCGTCCTGTAGGCGATGAAACCTAGAATACTTTTCCCTTCTGCCCCTCTTTTCTTTGTTCCTTCCTCTGCCGCTGTCTCCCTGCATCCTAACTTGAAAAACAGTATCCTTAGACTCTTCCTTCCTTCCTTCTCTGAACGACAGAGAACAATATTGACTGTATTTCCTTTCCCCCTTGCACCCTTCCTTCCTCTATGACTATTTCCCTCTGTCCGAAGCAGTGGGTGGGGCAAACAACCACCAATATCAACAAAAATCAATCACATTTTTAGACAAGCATTCATTTATACCTTTTTTCCCCTTAAAATACCCTATTATATCAGTTTGATACTACTTACTATGATGTATTTGATTCATTTAGGTTCTACAGATTTAGAGCAGCTTAAGGTGGTAAACTCAGTACAGAGCCTCTTCCTTCCTCTCTCCTGTCCTTCCAGTGATAGTCCCTGAGTTACAGAGCATATATTGACTATATTCCCCTTTCTTTATTCCTTTTAATCCTCCCTGCCTCCATTCCACCTCCTCCTGACTCCAGGCTCCTCTGGCCTAGTTCTCAGAGCGCCACCAGTCCACCCAGTCTGCCCAGCACTGTGCTGAGAGCTCCACTCCACTCACTACAGTGGATGAGGAGCTTATTGCCTCCTCTCTCTCTCTCTCTCTCTCTTTTGTTCCCTTTGTTTCCCCACAGCAAGACAGAAAAACAGAGGCAATCCAGAGAGAGAGCGAGAGAGAGAGAGATGGCGAGAGAGAATGGGTGGAGGCAGAGAGGGATGTAAGGATTAGCCCAATTTTAGTTGTATAATCAGCCAATTCACACGTTAGAAGAGAAACGTAAGAGCCAAACAAAAGGGGCTAATTTCACAGCGCTTTGTGTGCATAATCGACTGGATGGGGGTTTTCAAAAAGAGGATCAAACTCATTTTTTATCAAGGCTGGGGAAGGATGTAGCCCACAGAGTAAAATACAAAATATTATCTGTGTCCTCGACTCCCATACACATCGGCGCAGCCTTTTGTCTGCTGAATAGCAAACTGCACTCCTTGCGGTAATTCAGATTCACTTACACAGGTGGAGCTCACCGTGCTGCTTCAAAATCAGGAGAGGATGCTGTAAAATGAGCAGCAAGTAGCTATTGGTAGCAAAGCGTGGTCAGACCTGAATGGATGGAGCCCGGCCTTGGTGTTGAGACCACATTTTGACAATGCTGGGTCTTTTTCAACGGCTTCATCTCCAGGGGGGTAAACGGAAGAAATGTTTTTTATTATTTTTGTTCAATTCTGCCCATCAACCACCTAAAATAAATCAACTGAAAGCTAGAATATGCACTCGTTCCACAGCCAACCTTCCCTTTCCTAAAATTGGAAGAGAGGACAAACATTGGCTAATTCTCCAACTTGCTTTTACAGCCAAACATCATTCATCACTTCAATTTTAAGTTGATTTCTTGATCCTGCAAACACACCCTTGGGATTTGGAATCAAGTCTGTTGGTTTCAAAGGCTTGGTTTATGGCTAAAAAAAACGATAAACGTATAACGGTGGGAATCCCAGATCCGGATAACCACCAAAAATCTATTTAGTTCTTCCATGGCCCAAGGTCTATCTGTCCACCAAATTTCCAGGCAGGGAAATATTTCTTACTAATTTAGACCTGGACTCCAATAAGACCAGACCTGCTCCACGGAGGTCATTTTTGACCGCAGCCTTAAATATGATCAGTATATATTTCATGTACTGAAAAACAAAACATCATATTGCGAAAGATTCTGCGACAGCGAGATAAGTGGAGTCATGATTTCCTCCTCTGCACTGACTCAAACACTATTCCCATCCCGTCGGCTATGCAATTCGTCTCAAACGGAAAGGGATCAGCGAGCAGAGGAGGAGACGGAGGCTGCCTCGCTGCATAATTGATGAAGTGCAGCAGCTAATTCCAATCTAAACATAGTGATGAGGAGGAAGAGGAAACCATCTGTGTGTTGTTGTGTCTCTGCGCTGTCAGGCAAGGATCATAGACGCCCTCTCGTTGAAACATCTGCAAAATCAGACGTCTGCGCGGGGCTTGGTGTAAAATGATAGTCTGGTAAGCCAGACTGCGGTAGTCATGGACGTACGCGCTTCCAGCCGATCACAGAATGAGGTCAGGTAATTCTAATCTAGCTTCACTTGCGCCGCACCTTCGTTTAGATACACTCCCTGCGCATCCGAAGCAGTAGGTGCTACTGAGTAGACCCTCCAGATGTGAAGAAAACCAAATCTAACAAGGTCAGTCATGCTGGATACTGCATGTCACTGTATGGCTGCATGTTGCTGTTCCCATCCCATATAGGTGGAGATGAGATATGCTCATCATCTGTGTCCTCCACTAAGATATCTTAGCAACCAATCAAGATACAGCCACGGAGCTAACTAAAGAAAAAAATGCTCATTTGGGCCATGGGACCAAAAATCTGAATTTTCTGTGGGGTTGCGAGAGAAAAATGACTTCACGACCAGGAATGTCTTTTTGTTGTTGTTGCTGAACCTAACCAAACTGAATGGCTGCAGCTTAGAAAACAAGCTTAATCGAGTTTGGGTTCAGAAAAAAAAAGGGTTCAGGTCGGGTGGGGCATGAATACTCAGGCCTGAAACAAGCTCTAATGGAGAAGACCCTTTTAAACACATGACAGCGACGTGATGGAAGACCAGGGTAGCGGCTTTAGCTCTCTCAGCACAGCTATCTTTCACCTGGGCTTGTACAGCTATGAACGTGGCCATTTCTCTTCTCCCCCCTTGCCCTGTTGGAGGTTTTATGATCATGGCCACCGCAGGCCACGGGTCCTATGGTGTGAAATGGCTGTTGATGCATTCAGTAGGTGTATCTGTCGGACCACTTAGTCTAAGTGACTGCAATTGTTTTCCTCCGTGACCCTCACCACTTATAGAGACATGCAGAGAACAGCTTGACATTTATGGCTTAGCCTGATGGGACCCAGTGGACCGGATTGGGCTGCATTTCCTCGCTTAATTGTTGGAGATTGGATAAGGCTCACGTTAAAACAAAAAGATTGTTAAATGTATGATTATTAACAATTTAGCGAGCACTGTCTTAACCTGATTAAACCAGACTGAGCTGAGCTGTGAAAGTGGCTGCAGCTTAGATGATGGTAATTTGGGGCTGTTGTCCCTCAGACTTTGAGTTTGGATTCTGGAGAGAAATATTTCAGGTCCGGGTTGGCGAACGACATCTGTAGTCATCTGTAGCTGCTACCTGCATTGTTTTGCAAAATCAGAAACTAAATATCTTTTTGATATCAGCTAAAAAAAGGGTTTCCAAAGCTGTTTTAATATGGATCTTTACCGTACAATAATATATTTGGGAAGTCCAGTCCAGACAGGCCCATGATGGAGAAGCAAGGCGGGGCTGCGTAGATCTCTCTCATTGTACAGCATCTTCTGAGATAGCTGTCAATATTGATGGAGATGACGGGTGGGGCTGAACGCAGATGCTCTCTTCCCTTATTCTCTAATCTTCTTTTGCCTTCCTTTCTCTAGCAATAAATCCCATTCTGCATCGCCTTCCGGCATGCGACAGGAAACCAGTATAGATTTTCATATATTGATAAAGCTCAGCGAGATCCAAAACCACAGCACACACACATACATGCACACACACAGTCAAACCAATAAAAGAAACCGTTAAGTAGACACGTGATGTATAGAGCATGAACGGGGCTTTTTGTCCATTCAGTGGTTTGTTTTTGAAATGAACAAGAGAATATTGATTTGCCACGTTCGTTATTACTCTCTCTTTCTCTAAATCTCTCTCTATCCGTCTCTCTCGCTCTCTCTGCCCTGTTCATAATGATCAGTGTGTTTTACAGTGAACAGCTGAGTGTGATGAGAAGGCTTTGACAGGCCTGACAAAGAGTTCAGTGAGACAGGCTGTCTTGGCAGGCTCCCAGTATACCCCACGCCTCCCACGACCAGTCCTCTCCATTCATCTCCACCCAGCCTAACGAGCCCCGGGGCCCTAACGATCCCGGAGATTTTAACGAGCGCTAACGAGGGAGATGCTCGTTGACGAGTCCCACGATTCCGCCGGCACGTTGTCAGACACTAGATCACTGGTGTCGCGTGTAAACCCCACAGCTCCCACCCCATGCGTGGTACTACAACCAAAGGTTTGTACATGGTTGTTCTCATGACTTTCAAGTTGCACAAAGCTAAAAACCTGAAGTAGAATTACAAAACAAATGCATGAGTGAAGATGTTGGAACGGCCAAGCTGCCGTCATTTTAGCTTTCAAGCTTTCCCATATGTGTAAATGAGAGTTTCAGTGTGTCTGTCTATATTTTTGCCCCGTGATGGATTGTCCAGGGTGTTTTCCTGCCTTCTGCCCAATGCATGCTGGGATAGGCTCCAGGCCCCAGTGACCTGAATAAGCAGGTATGGAAACTTGCTCTAATTACATTGACCCCCTTCAATGTCAGCTTGCCTTCTCTGCTTGCCTTCTCTTCTCTTTATTGGTGTTAGAAGAGGAATTTCTGGAGATACAAGTTTTTCATCTGAGATCAAGGAGCTATGTCGTCAAAACTAAAACATGTGGCCCAAATATGGCACGGATACGCTAGATGTTGTATTGCACATGGATTTGCTATGCAGAGGACATGCCATGTCTGCACGAGTTCACTGGTAACCATCTGCACCTTAGCAAAGCTTGAGTGTTCAAATGACTTTTCTTAAAACAAGTGAAAGAAGCTGAATTTCACTTCAAGTCAACCAGAATTTTCTTGAATCAGGTGTCATTTTCTTGATACCAGTGGATTGATCGGCCTCATTCTGCCTCGTTTCATGGTTTATAATTACTGGGGCACCTTCAAGATGGAACCAGGAGTCATGAGCAGTCTCTCTCTCTCTGTCTGTCTGTCTGTCTGTCTGTCTCTCTCTCTCTCTCTCTCTCTCTCTCTCTGTTGACACGCAACCAGGCCTCTGTTTTAAACAACAGTGCTGTGGTGGGAAGTCTCCCGGACCACACAGACACAAACCGACCACAGACTGGACTAATGATACACTTGCACAGAGCATCTTCAGTATTGTAGCATGGCCCAGAGTCATAGGAAATGATCGTCACAGGCTTTTAAAGGGTTAGAGAACAATGGACTCATGATGTCTACAAGGATAGTGACCAGTTTACATCCAGTTCCCCGGGTTTGTTGACGTTGTCGCTTTTCCACTTCAGTGCTTTAATGAGTCCAGCGTCCCCCCTATACCTTCTTTCCCCAGTATTGCTGGGAACGTGTTACCCACTGCTAGAGACTGCTAAAGATACTTGGCCTTCAATAGACAAATGAAGGGTTTTGTTCCAAAACGCATTATCCATATTGAGAGGGGGAAAAGTTGTGTAATGTATGATTATTGACAATTATTGATGTTCTTAAGTAGTTCTTCTCTTGGTGAAGTGCTCAAGAGGGCTAATATCTTCCATAATAGTCAATTTTAAGCTTTACTTTCATTTCATACAATCATTTTGTCAACATAGGTGTCACAGATCTTCAGATTTGCAGGGCCAATGTCTATCATCTACATAAGAGCCTTTTTGGAATGACAACTGACTCTGTAAATAAAGCTGGAAGTGAGTTTGAAATCAGACCAAAACCAAAATTCCCCCATTTCCCTCCTGCTCCAACAAAGGTGAAACGTTCACAGACAAATATGAACTACACAGGATAGGCACACTAACCCGCATGCCCCTATAGAGTGTGTGTATGTGTTTGTGGGTCACATGGTGCACACCTAGGTGTGAAGTGCAGTCAGGGCCAGAGAATATAAACAGAGCGGATCTGGCTGGTCCAGATGGCTAACACGAGCCACAGCCTCCTCCTGGTTCCCATCATGACTGACTGAGCTGAGGATTTCATTCCTAAGAGGTGTCTGACCTCTTACAGCACTGACGAAAACACTCGCGTGAAGAAATAATGGGGGAAGAGCTGCGCCAACAAGGTGCTAAATGGTCAAATGTGTCCTGCTAATGCCAAAGGAAATTGTTCTGAAGTTGTTGTTGGCCACGTGATCATGATCACTATTGCTCAAGTTCACCAATATAAAGAAAAACAACAGAATGCTTCACACTGTGAATAAAACACCATATAACTGCAGATGTGTTTTCGTTATTCCCATATTTTGGATGTTCTGGGTCGGTGATTTCTGGAATTCTCATACGTCAGCGGTTTTATGTTAGCGACAGTTCATGACAAAACGACGAGTCAATGATAAACACGTAAGCCAACATGTTTAGATAGCGGACATAATTGGTGACATTGACCAATCGCTGCAGCCCCGATACGGAGATGCATTACAGCAATATGAAGGTGGATATTTCCAAGTGAACACATGCTACTACTTACAGCTCTTCACTCTCCACCGTTGCGTACTGGACAAGACAACCACATTCATTCAACCCTCCTCTACTTTATTCCATCCAACTGAGCGTCTCTCAACAACATAATACACAGCAGCCACTGGTCCATATAGCCAGCTGACCGTGAACATAACCTCTGTGTCTCATCATATTACCCATCTGTGACCTGTGTGTGTGTGTGTGTGTGTGTGTGTGTGTAAAGTTCGAGACGCAGCCCCAAGGGATACATAGTGGCAGACAACCACAACACCACAACACGCCCCCCCCCCCCCCCCGCCCACACACACACACACTCGTACAATGTCATTATCAAACCCTCTCTGTCTGTATATATGTATTTTAAAAGGCTCTAGACAAACACACAAACAATTCTCCAAAAATTTGATTCTGTCATTGTTTATTGCATCATACGCAGATTTGGGCACATTCAAGTTCAATTATTCTGAGATGTTTGATGAAATGAAAGAGTTTCATTCAAAAATATTCATCTAATTTGGAGGGAAGAAAATCTTTGTTGTGGAAAAGTTGTGGAAATTTAAAAAATCCAGATTGTTGCAACCGTTAAAATGTAAGGTCTTCAGATTGCTAATAACTTCAAATTCTACTTTCTTGCCAAGAATCATTGCATGTGAGCAGGTTTTCAAATGATAGAGTTCTTCCTTTTGAACAAAACTCTTTTGTTTTCTGAAGGTAAAATCAATTCATCATGCATTATTGAGAATCACAATCTGTTTTATGTTTTTTGATATGTCTGTCTATGATATGTGATATATGTATCTATCATGTTATGAGGTCCCTCAATACCCCGCCCTATGTGCACCATTGTTGTATGAGTTATCAATTGTCATGTCTATGGTGACATGAAAGAGAACAGGACCGCCACACACACACATATACACATATTCAAGAAGACACATGAGGAGTGAGTGGTGACTTGGCTACCTTGGTTGGAGGCTCTGGTGACAAAGAGAAAGGGAAAAAAGAGGAAGGGAGGACCCCGAGAGGAGGAGGAAGGAAAAGTGCTTTCTAAATAGCGCTGCTTGAAACTGCTGATGTCGGCATGCAGCAACATTTGGCCTGGTTCTTGTTGTGCACATGAGCCTGCATGAAACCTGACAGCACCAGGTACAGTAGTAGGTCCTCCCATGTCAAAATAATAACAACTAATACATTTGGGGCAGTGGGATAACTGACCCTGCATCCCAACCAGAGGATTTCCACCATCAATAACTACCACTCCAGCCTATTTAACACAGTTAATGAAAGTTCTGAAACTGTAACCGGGCAGGATACGGAAAAAAAAAGGACACCAGGAAGTGAGTAGTTCAGGGGCACGGTGTCCAACTGTGTTTATTAAAGCAGATATTTAGCATATTTTTAACATAATCGCAACCTGTTCTGTATTAATGTACGAGTGAACATGCATCACTGCCAGTCCCTCTCACATCTTATGGTGAAACTGGACAATTTATGGCATTTATTTAGTTTGCCTTACTTTCCAGCTCTGCCTCAACTAGAGATGAAGGATTCTGATCTGTATATTACATGGTGAAAACAAACTGAGACCTCTAATAACTGTTTGTAAGACATTGTAATACTTATTAAGGCCTTAAATTTAGATGATTTAAGACTTTTTAAGGATCCACGGAGATCCTGTCCAGTGCAGTGACTCACGTGTGATTGTGCAAGTCTCGCATCCCCTCGCTAAATCGCCCCCCCACGAAGAAAAAGTATTAGCCCAGTTGTTTCTTCTCTGGTGAGCTTGAAAACAAGAGCGACCATGTTGTTGTTTGAGAAGCGGTGTGAGGTTGAGGGCACAGCACTTGGTGCCAGTGACTCAGTGACATTCATTTAATGCCTCCTTGGGGACTCGAGGACTCCATACTACACTAGGGCAATGGACATTTTGGCTGTTGGTTGTCATGACCCAGATATCGCAGTGAGCGGGATAACATAAACAGGATGGCCATTAGAAATCTACTGAATTATAGATGAAAAGAAAGACAGTCTAGGAAGAAAATGAATCCTCAAGATCCTTGTGCTTTTTATAGTCTCCATCTTTGTCTCTCAGCCTCGTTGCTGTGGTGTTTCTTCACTGCCCTTCCCAGAGATCACCTGTCAATCAAACAGTGTGTCCAGCACTGTGACGTCTTTCTCCTTGGATTTTCTGTTGATGGAGTTTGAGTTTCTGTAGGTGGCGCTCTTTTCTTTGTCTGTTCAGCAACGTTGGCTATCGCTGCTCATGCTAACCACCCACTTCTTCTTCTAGTTATTCCAAACAAACCGGAAAATCACTGGAGAATCATTATATCAATCGCCGATAGAGTAACAAAATAGACATTTGTTTATATGAAAACATTGCTGTAACACTGTGTGCCTGTGTATGTACATGTGTGTGTGTGTGTGTGTGTGTGTGTGTGTGTATGTGTATGTGTGTGTGAGCGGGAGAGAGACAGACAGCCATGTGACCCTGACCATGACGGCGCTGACATCCAGTTCAGGTCCCATGGTGAAAGATCAAAGTGCTGGGATGACCCGTGCAGAATGCAGAAAACTTTCGAAAATGCCCGTGAGAAGACTGCCAGCTTCTGTATGGTCCTATTGATTTCACTGTGCCGAAGAGTCAGCTGAAACCATGACAGCCTCGGTCTGAAACTATAATATGACACCATATGATGCTTTGTGCGGCCAGGGGGAGCTCTGAGGGGGAATACTGAAGGATTTCAGCATTTACGTAATGTGTTACTTTGGGACACGACGTCTGCTGAGAACACACTTGAGCCGTTAGTCTGGGATCATTGGACAAAAAATGATTTTCTCTACAGAGATGTACTAATATCTGTGTTTGAAGATATCTGTGTCACTTTATTCCTATAGCCTCTACTCCCATGATCCTGGTAATCCCTGCTGATTAATACTCACATACTGTGATTCTGCTAATGCTGCAATGCTTGAATCCCTGTGCATTAGTCACTCATACTACTAATGTTAATAAAGCAATACTTGAATTCCCTACACTGATTGACTGATACTTGACCGACCACTGCAACGTGGTACCTTGTTGTTTTGTTGCACTATTTAGTTTTGTACACCACTCTGGATTCTACTTTTAATTGCAGTTTTTCCTTTCACTGTGTACTTGCGTAACTTGGATTGACAATAAAGTTGAATCGAATCGAGGCCCCTGGTATCAGATTTTATTATGGAGGAATTCTTAGATCCCAGCATCCTTTAGTAGCCTTGTATCGACTCAATATCCCAAACCAGTATCGATACTGGTGCATCTCTTTTCCCCTGCTCCTCCATCTCTTACAGCACAAATGAGAGGGCAGCATCAACCCTGACCTCTAACATCTGATGTATGGATGTACAGCTGAAAAGATTTCTGTGAAATAGGTACAACTCCTGGTTCAAGACAGACCACTGCCATAAAAGCACTTCTGGCTCCTAAAGCTGATGCAAACACCCTATAAGCCTGTCTCCATTCCATCGCCTATGGAAAAAAACTCCCATGCTATGGCGTACGCCAGCTGATGACACTGCATATTAGAGTCTTAGCTCTGCGGTTTCAGCGTTGAGCAAGAGTTCACCACATTTACACATATCGACTCCTATTCCAGACCACGGGAATAAGACGCTACATGTTTCAACGTTTTCATCCGAAAGCAAGGCCAGGCGTAAGCGCAGTGAAACAACAGAGATGATGCTGAGGCGGTGGGAGAGCGAGAGACAGGGTGACGGGGAGACAGGAAGGCTGGGCTTTCTGACGGGCAGACAGGGCAGTCATACTGGCAGAGGCAGATCATGAGGCGTCTTACAGTAATATTTGGTAGCATGGGTGGGAATTGGACCACTAACCCCCCGTCAGTGTCGTGCTGTAGCCACTGATCTGCAAAAAAAGGCTTGCTGAGGAGGATACTGACAGACAGGCCAATAACTGGAGGCAGATAGACTGGCAGCTAGAGAAGCGGGCAGACGGAATATGGCAGACAGACAGGGAGGCCGGCGTCTGACGGCTGTCCGGCTTCTCACGCTTTCATCTCTTGCTGCCAGATCAGCCTGACAGAAAATCAATGACGCTGCACTCTCATACAGACGCACAATATCTCTTGGAACAGGCGAGGACGATACAGCAATGCTGAATATTGGCTTGTCATGTCTGTTCTCGTGCTATGAGATCAGACACGAGAGAGCATCCGATTTTGGCTTGTGCAAACACAGCATAGCGATGATGATGATGATGATGATGAAGAACAAGCAACGATCCACCACGGTTCGCACTTTGTATGCATTGGAATGTCCCGAAGCTATAACCTTAACGTCCCTAGGTCTATTATCGGACACAATTCTGACAGCTCTAGCGAGGTTTTCAGTGTTTTTCATGCCCATCAGTTTGGTCAGCGTAACCGCAGCGAGATGAATGGGGATGTGGGCTAGAGCATTCCCACTGCCACAAGGCTTATAGCAGCAGACACATCACGAGCAGCCGTCCGGCGCTAGTTTAGGCGGCTCATATTGAAACGTACATAAACGGGTATAAAACTTGGCATACGCATTGGTAAGCCTGTTTGGGTGCCGTGGACTTTGCGGAATGCCGTCGTCAAAATTTCGCTGGGTAAATGGAAAGAAGCACGTCAGACGGCGTGTCCGATAATGGATGCATTGACAACGAGATGCGCAACCGAATTGTAAGGGGGGGGGGGGGGGGGGGGGCGAGTTTCGCACCAACAACACCCCCCCCCCCCCCCCCGGACCGCCGCATCACCGACGTTATAACGGTGCCTTGACGCCCGCTTAATGTCTAATACAACCCAGCACCAGGTCTGGTTAAGGGCTCATCTCAGGACATCACAACCTGCAGACAGTAGGGATCATCTGGGAACGCAAATATTCTGAGATTATTCTAAAACAGCACAAGATCACAGACCCGGCAATAACTAAAAATCTGTTAATTACCTTCATGTCGTTGACAATCGCCTGAAATAGACCCCCGAGGGCCCCGCATTCCTTCTCCACGGTCTCCATGTTTGCCAAATCCACCGTTCACCGGAATTTGCAGAGGCGCGCACCGACTGCGCGCTACCAACACCCCGCAGGAAAAAAAAATAAATGTACAAATGTATTCCCACAAAAGAACGACGGGCCCTCCGGTCTCTCTTTTTAACGGGGGAACCAGAAGGGAGGGATGCAAATAGAGGAGAGGAAAAAAAGAAAAGATGCAGAAAGAAACGGTTTGCGCTGCAGTCTGGTCCAAGCGAAGGGAATAGGGGTTGTGAGAGAGGAAAGATGTGTTGGTTCTCTCTCTCTCTCTCTCTCTCTCTCTCTCTCTCTCTCTCTCTGTCTCTCTCTGTCTGTCTGTCTGTCTCTCTCTCTTTCTCTCTGCGTCCAAGTCAGGCGGTGAGACGTGCGAACGGTAACGGGACGACCACGCTCATCGTGGCGCAGCCAGCGCGACGCGGAGTCGGTGAGGACGCATGGAAGGCAGCGGAGAACCGGAGCGATGGATCACCGAGTGAGTATGTCGGTGTCTCTCTCTCTGTGTCTGTATGTGTGTATGTGTGCGTGCGTGCGCTCGCGCGTGTGCGCGTGCAGTTTGTGTTGGTAAAGGCAGGCTGTGATTGGTGCAGAGGCGGTGGGCTCAGCGGTGCGGGGAGAGCAGCCAGTAATACGATCCATGGGAATCAAAAAAAGGAGGCTGGACAACTCCGGACAGCCTGTCACATGGCCACACACACACACACACACACACACACACACACACACACACACACACTATAACGAATACCCACTAGAGAAAAAAAATCAGTTGGGGATAAATGTCAAATAGATGCGTGCGTGTGCGTGTGTAGGCATGTGTGTGTTCACCCTGATGGAAAATCACTTTAATAGTTTTTCTATAATATTCCTATAATAATCCTGCAGTAACGTATAGTGTGTCAGTGCGCCTCCATAGTGAGTGACAGTAGGCTGGGATGCCCCGCCTACAGCAATCCATGTCACTAAGTGTCTCTCCATGTCAGCAGTGGTTCCCAAAGTGAGGTCTGGGAACCTCCAGGGGTCCCTGAAGGGGCCCCGGGCAGCGTAATGAGGAATAGTTTAATTCCACAGCACAATGAGAGCATGTGTAAGGATGACTGTTTTTGGGATAGGTTTCACCTCCCCACTATCACGCCACCTACAGTATAGACAGTTATATAATGCTGCATGGAGTCATATCTAATTACAACAGATCTTCTCAGATCGGGTTACCGGGGACAAAATCTTTATTAGTAAAGCAAAGTGAGTTCATTTGAGGCTCTATGACGTTATGCTGTCACATGACAACCTCATGACAATTTCAGTCTGTTTAGTCTCTTTCATATCTTTTCATATCTTCATATTTGAAGTATGAAGTATGTATTATGTAATCCCAAAAATGCATGGCTGACAATGTGAAAAATCAGTTTGTTTGTTGTTTTTAATTTGTGGAAAATAACTTTTTTGGGGCGATATCGTACAAGGGTTTCATTCAGCAGGGCAGCAGGACAGACAGCCACACGGCACAACGTCCTCATCGACATCCTCCACGTTTTGTGCAACGCGGTGACTCTGAGTGAACCTTGATTTAGAGGAAACGTCTGCGAGACCTTGTATCTATTGAGCAGCTGACAACGGGCATGCAGACACAATGGTGCACAATCCATAGGGACAAGCGCGCACGCACACACACACACACACACACACACACACACAGACACACACACACACAAAACCCTAAAGCTCATACTAAATCATCACAACATCCTAAGAGAGACCTCATATAGCGTGAAGGAGGGGGATACGCCTGTGTGAGCATGTCCAATGTGTGTGTACGTATATGTGTGTGTGTGTGTGTGTGTGTGTGTGTGTGTGTGTGTGTGTGGCTGGCTGTAATGGTCTCAGACGGTGACCTTGAAGGAGGAAGGATGTAATGGATATGATATAGCCGCTAATGTTCTTGTCCTGAACTAACCCTTCCTGTGTGTGTGTGTGTGTGTGTGTGTGTGTGTGTGCGCACGCGTCTATGTATGTGTTTGTACATTGTCTTTCCTGAATACAGTTCAGTTCAGGGACTGTCTGGCTACTGTAAAAGTCAGCTCAGCAGGCAGATTTACTGGTTTGCTTGGATTTGAACTGCACGTGTGTTCAATCACTGGAACATCTTCCTCTGGTTTATGGTCATCTCTCATGAGGTCTTTCCTGAAAAAAACAGATCAGATCGGTGCAGAAAGTAAACAGGCTTCAAAGAGTCACGAAAACAGCGCTGGTGTATTAACAGCTGTGTATGGTAAAGTGACGGATTCCAGCCAGGATAAATCAATTTGACAAGGCTTTACTGCATTCCTACCGTGGAACTGGCTTCTTCTTCTGAAGAAGAAGAAGACATACACATACATACATCCACGGACTCGCACACTGTTTGAGAAACATGAGAAGCTGATATTATCACCTTGACCAATACATGTTTCCAGGTCAAATATCAACGTGGACAAGTGGGGACGGAATTTACGTGAGCTGCTCGAGATGTTTTTGTCATTTTTCTTTCGTTTTGAGGATTATGTGAAATGTACACATCACCTTGGGAAATATTGCTGAAAATCATCTAATTTATATCGTAATTACTGCCATCTTAAGATCCAAACAGCATTATAAAACGAATATGCACTGTACGGCTTGTAATGACTCACTTCCGTCACACTAATGCTGGAAGAACCCACAGGCTATGTCTTCATTAACTTTATTTCACCAGTTCTATCCCATTGAGCTCAATGATCCCTTTTCCAATGGGACTAATCTATATCTTCAACTTTGACTGTTTTCCAGAGTTGAGGGCATTGTCTGAAATTAACGTTTTGGTTCTTTCTTTTTTTTTATCAGCCAAACTAATTAATATACACTACCATATACACTTTTAAAATAACATTAAAATGATCAGAAATACAGTCTAGACATTGTTAACGTGGTAAATGACTACTATAGCTGGAAACGGCTGATTTGAATTGAATATCAGGCGTACAGGGGGCCCATTTTCAGCAACCATCACTCCTGTGTCCAATGGCACATTGTGTTAGCTAATCCAAGTTTATCGTGTTAAAATGCTAATTGATCATTGAAAACTGTTGTGCTGATTAAAGAAACAATAAAACTAACCTTCCTTAGGCTAGTTGAGTATCTGGAGCATCTGCATTTGTAGGTTCAATTATGGTCTCAAAATGGCCAGAAAAAAAATTACTTTCTTCTGAAACACGTCAGTCTATTCTTGTTCTGAGAAATGAAGGCTATTCCATGCAAGAATTTGCCAAGAAACTGGAGATTACACAACGGTGTGTACTACTCCTTTCACAGAACAGCACAAACTGGCTCTAACCAGAATAGAAAGAGAAGGGAGGCCCCGGAGCTCAACTGAGCTAGAGTACATCAGAGTCTCTAGTTTGAGAAACAGACGCCTCACAGGTCCTCAACTGGCAGCTTCATTAATTGGTACCTGCAAAACACCAGTCTCAACGTCAACAGTGAAGAGGCAACTCCAGGATGCTAGCCTTCTAGGCAGAGTAGCAAAGACAAAGCCATATCTGAGACTGGCCAAGAAAAGGAAAAGATTAAGATGGGCAAAGAACTATTTAGGGAAGAAGCAGTCAGCTGGTATTCTGTCTATAATGGAGTGGCCAGTGCAGTCACCAGATCTCAACCCTATTGAGCTGTTGTGGGAGCAGCTTGACCGTATGGTACGTAAGAAGTGCCCATCAAGCCAATCCAACTTGTGGGAGGTGCTTCAGGAAGCATGGGGTGATTACCTTCAGATTACCTCAACAAATTGACAGCTAGAATGCCAAAGGTCTGAAAGGCTGTAATTGCTGCAATTGGAGGATTCTTTGACGAATGCAAAATTTGAAGGACAAAATTATTATTTCAAGTAAAAATCATTATTTCTGATGAATGCCAATCACTCACATATTTTCTGGTCATGTATAAAAATACAAACATTCTGGGACAGGGTTATTCAGACTCTTGAAGAGATCTTATGCTGCAAGATTCCCAGGGATCCCCGGGGTGTGTACCTGGGGTTGATACCTGGTGACATTATTCAAAAAAAGGACATCTACCTCTTCAAAATCCTGATACTTGCATGCAAGAAGGCTATCACAAGGAACTGGTTGAAATGTGACCCTCCAAGCCCAAGACAGTGGCTGGACATTGTTGAGGAAATATACTCCATGGAAAAACTGACTCACTATCTAAGGACCAAAGCAAGGACCCATGAACAACGCTGGGACAAATGGACTGCGTACAAGAAGCTGATCTGAAACAATGGATCAAATGTTGTATAGAGAGAGTGGTGTCTTCTCCCCCCCACCCCCCTTTTTTTTCTTTTTTTTTCTCTTATATCATTTTATTTATTTATATTTCTGTCATAAATGCCACTTTGCCATGGATGTTGTTCAGTGTAATAATAACTGAAAAATAAATAAATAAAAAGTTTAAAAAAATAAAAAAAATTTAAATCATTATTTCTAACCTTGACTATATTTTCTATTCATTTTGTGACTCATTTGATGAATAAAAAGTTTTCATGGAAAATATGAAATTTTCTGGGTGACCCCAAACTTTTGAGCGGTAGTATACATTTTTCAAAATAAAACGTTTCAATGCTTTTTTCTGTATATAATCAGGTATAACAAACTTGTGCAAACTTGCTTACTTGGGATACTACAGGTCAAGAATTCATCAGTGCAACAGAATAGAAATTACCAGAGAGCACAATGAAGTGTTGTTTTATCATCTAAAAAAAGAGAGATGAATGAAACCATGATTTATCCATCAAAGACAAATGTTATGGCCATGTGGCACTTCCCTGGGTACAAAACTGATAACTGATACCATCTTTATACAGTTTTGATTAGGCCTTCAATTTCTGGCTAATGAGGTCAATTTGACATTCTTCACATTCTCAAACCAGTCAAATCTCCAACCATGAATGAGTTTTAAACAGCCTTCCCAAAATCACCCATTATGCCCGGCAATCCCAAACCGTCTCTAGGAAAATTTCCGACAAATCCCATCTTGTTGAGTCAAATCAATTCTGAGGGGAGAAACACACTCCAGCACATTCCTGAATTTATGATGCATATGTTTGGAAAACCACTTGGAGTAGCGTGAGACATAATACTCAGTAATAGGTGGACAGTGTTTCAAATCAGAGGTCCTGGGCCAAGGAAAAGCCTGCTCTTGTTCATTCTGAGGTCCAACATGGCAGTCGGTGACACATGCACACACGCGCGCGCACACACACACACACACACAGGTCACAGACAAATCAAATTGTACTCAGTTTTCACCCTGCTCTATTTCCATTTGTTGACAACAGTGTAGAAAAAGTGTCAAGTTAGGGGAAATCCAAGTTCCTTTTTATTTAAGCTGGGAGGCATTACGAGGGGAAGTAAAGGATCTGTGGGGGTTGCGGTTTCGCTGAACTTGCGGAAACAACCCCTTTATAGTTTAATATTCTTTTCTAATTTGTGGGATTTAGAAACACTTTTTTATGCATCCATCCAAAATGCATCACAAACAAAACTATACTGGGAAGATTCATGAGTGAAATAGTGATTATTTGTCCAATTGAACGTAACATGGTTTTCTTTTGCAAGTGAAGGTTCAAGGTTCAAGGTTCAAGGTTTTTTATTGTCATATGCACAACGTTCACAAGAAGCAAAAGTAGGCAATGAAATTTTTGTGTCTCTCCGACACCATACGCTAATGCTAGGACAATATTAACAGACATAATTTAAAAAAAACACAAGAGATATAATAGAAAAAGTACAAAATATAATAGAAAAAGTACTGAACCAAAAGCTGGAGTGTCTCCATGGCAACAATTGTAACAGTGAATTCTGAATTCTATATCATGAGGTCATCATGCTGCAATGGAATGCTGGGTCACCAAACCGAATCCTGCTCCACAAAGGGTTAACTCCTCACAGAACGGAGAATCACCGTCCGCTGCTGATTGATGGGCATAAAAATGAATGGCAGCTGCCGACCTGTCCTGCGTTGGCAGCGGTCTTTGTTTGGGCAAGGATATGTTGATCGCATGATAAATAAAACCAATCATCTAATATCAAGAATCAAACAGCCTGTCATATCAACTGCATTTGCTGAAATAAATTGTTAGACATCCTCCTCATTGTGTTAGTCATCCTGGAATCAGTCTCCAACTACGTCAATCCTGCTGTAACATGTTTACAAAAAAATATTTGAATCGAATTCAACTTGTTAAACAGTGAAAAAGGCCACTTTGCAAACAGATACATGCTAAACCCTGGTTTTGGTTCATAGGTTTCTTTTTTCACATTTAGCAGTTGAATCCCAGTAATCAATAACATCACTAAAACTGATCACTGATCAGTTTCACCATAGTCAGAATCAACAGGAATCAACTCATTAACATGCTCGCCATTCATTAATTTACAAAAAAAAGGATTTATGATATGAAACAAATAATTAACACATACAATGTTTTATAGTGCAGTTTACTATCAGGTTTTGTTAAATATATTAGTGAAATGTATTGTACCTGAAACTGCTGAAATGATAGCAAAGGCATTTTCACAGTGCTTTGCCCAGTGCCAGATGTACCAGAAGAGGAGCGGAGAGAGAGATGAAAGACGGAGGATGCTAAAAGGTGTCAAGGGATAAACGGAGAACCTCAGAGCGGGAGATGGAGAGGTGAGAAGTGGGCAGAGTGACTCACGGCGACCTATTTTAGAGCAGCAGAGTGCAGAGGCTGGGATCAAACAGAGACGTTAATACTGCTGTCTGATGCACTGGGACTCGTTCTTTAAAGGGATTTGATGTGATGCGTTTCCTTCTAACCTGATTCCTCTTGAGCAAAATTCAGGATGGCTTAATCCAGATAGATTTAGATGTCTGTGTTTTGTGCATTCATACCATGCCTTTATCCTGGCTTGTATTTAGGGAAGTGTGGACGTGACTGAGTCATACTTTCAGTGTCATTGACCTTAAGTGGCTTTGAAGGGTTTAAACCAACCCTCCATTGGACAGAGTGGAATGTAAACCCCTTAAACTCACTTTACCCACCTATTTATGGATTACAGTTTACTCAGCTCTTTAGGCTGATGTAAGTCTTTATGAGTTAAATTCATATATATACAGTATATATCAAGTTATATCAAAATAGGGTCATTTCAGGAGAAAAAGCACACATGAATATGATTTATTTTTCTTTTTTTTGGTGGTTGTTGGCCTTATAATAGCTTTCCCACCTTTATATATACTACTACATTACTACAGTATATGCTAACTGTGTCATTGCTACTTTAACAATAATTCACTTTTACTGAAGCTAATGGCCTGTAATGTTTACAGAGAGGGAGCGAGGCCACTGCTGATTCCTGGCCAGAGCAGACTAGCACACTAGATTCTGCTCAGACCAGTGTCCCTGGGTGGGGTCAGGGGTCAGATGTGAGCTGACCGTAAAATGGGATGAATTGGCATTTCCTTTGAGAGGAAAGCAGCAGAACTTGAGCAACTGATGTACTGAAAGCAGATGTGAGCAGCTTGTATTGAACTAGAGCTTCCTGTACGGTGTGAAGTTCTGCTGCTGTCATGAGCTTGAGAATTTGAGATGAGAATGTATCATCAGCTGGGAGTACTTGCACCATTGATTTGGTTATTGAGACACCAACACTGGCAGTTGCTACTGCAGCATTTGTTAGTGAGGCATAATACAGATAACATAAAGTTGATGGGATATCAAAATCAATATTAAATTCCCCTTTATATCGTTCAGAAACGGTTTATTTTTGCATGTTATTTTTCAGATTCACAGTTTTCAGCCTCATAGGTTTCTTAATCCTCACAACTTCTGCTTTCAATAGAGGACAGGAAGATGCTTTTAAATATCAGTGAACCCAAATTAAGTGCAGTTTGAGCTTCAAAATATCAAATCAGGTCAACCTTAGACGGGATGTGAGATCAGAGAGGGAAAGATGCACAGTGCTTCCTTCCTATCCCAGTCAACAGCACAGACAGACACAGCAGCAAAGCTGGTGAGAGGATACATTCACAGAGACAAGAATGAAAACAGAGTGATGAAATGAAAAAAGTGAGGCTAAAAAAAAAGATGAAGGCATGAAAGGAAAAAGAAATTGCAGGGAACTTGCGTTGCTGTGCGACAGAGAGACGAGAAGACGACCAAGGATAAGAGAGCAGAAGAAGACGTAGTAATAGAGACTCGGAGAGGTGTGAGAGGAGGATGAGCGAGTGGAGGAGAGGAAGAAAGGAGGGATGAACAGATTTCCTCCACCCGGGGGGGTGACAGACCGAACACCTGCTGGAGACAGTGAGTCACCTTCAGACTGCAACTCCAGGGGTCAACACACACACACACACACTGCAAAAAATGACAAGTTTTGCAAGGCATTTAATTCCATATCCAGACTTATTCTTAATGAAACCTACATCATTACACTGGCAGATCATTGTGCAGGTAACTCTTTTCATTGTTTCCTGTAAAATGATCTTCCAGTGCAGTGAGATGATTTGACCAAAACTAACCTGAATAAAGTTGATATGTCTACAAGATAAAACTCCACATGTAAACATGGACACACACAGATGTAACCAGTCCCAAAAATCCCCGAATTTGAGACAAAATTCAAATCAAAGTTTCACTTGCTTCAGGGATTTTCAAGAAACAAGTGTCAATATCATGAAACGAGGCAGAATAAAGCAGCTTGCTTCGCTAGTTTTTGGAAGAAGATTTAAAAATTGTAAACTAGGCCAATATATATGTTTAAGACACGTCAGTTTCAGTGTGTATGTATTTGTGTATCTGATGCATTAGTGAATGTGCAGTTGGAGGAGTGCTGCATGTCTGCCTGAATCCATAACCCTGGATTATGGGAAACATACAGATGGATCTGTAGGTCTCCCCTGAGACTGATGTAATTCTCTCTCTCTCTCTCTCTCTCTCTTTCTCTCTCTCGTTTTCAGTATCTTTTTTATCTCTCCATCTGTCACTCACTTTGCATCATCTCTCTTTCTCCTTTTCAACCTTTCTTTCTCTCATTTCTTTCCACTCTTCCTCTCACTTGTCTACTTGTCTCTCCTTTTCCCTCAAGTCTCTCTCTCTCTCTCTCTCTCTCTCTCTCTCTCTCTCTCTGCTGAGTAAGTCCCTATGCCTGTCAAGTGGACAGACCAAACAAAACTATGGGTGCAGGAGAGGAGGAAGAGGAGGGAAGAGGGGATGGGAAGGTAAAGAAAGGAGTGTCAGGGGAAGAGAGGAGGGAAAGGTGGGGGAGGGATAAAGAAGAGACCCCAATTTTTACCCTACTGCACCCCCCTCTCCTTCCTCCTCCTCCTCCTCCTCCTCCTCCTCTTCCTCTGTGTGGCAGAGCAGAATGTAGGTCTGTGCTTGCCTACAGCCATCAGCAACAATCAGTTCTGCCCCAGTTACTGACGCATCTCACAGACTAAACACACACACACACACACACACACGCTGGAAAAGACAGAAACACACACACACAAACATGCACACCGAAGCATGCACACTTGCATGTGCTTGCAGAAACATACATGCACAGTCACTCACAAGAGCACACACATTAGGCAACACGCCTGCACAGATGTATGCAAACATTTGAACCATATGTTTTCACACTTTGGGAGAGGATTTGGATAAACACTGTCAATTGAAATGAAATTCTTCCTCTGGAGGCGATGTACACATGCTACTGTGCACATTATTCAGACACACACACACACACACACACACACACACACCGCCCAATCTGTGTTCAACCTCACTAGCATGGCTGTAGATCACTGTCTAACTAGCTGTACTGAGCCCTGCTGAAGTGTACACTGTACACTGGTATTACAACTGTACACTGTGTTTTATTACTACGTTTCCCACCATACTAGCGACCGGGGCCAGTATGAAAGCGTCGACCCTGGGCAAGATCAGCGGGGTCAACTCCAACTCCTGCTCCGCTTGGGGTCAAAGTTCAGTGTTTAATCCTTGCTGTGGGGCCACGCCTCCTTGGTTGTTGTTTTTTTTTCCAGCGCATGAACGATAGAATACACCCATGCACAATGCAACACTGAAAGCAAGCTATACAACGGTGGCAGGCCTCTCTTTCTCTCTGCAGGTTGCCACTCAGCTTCAGGCTATGTCAGGACAGTGCATGGGTTGACTCATTGTGTCACTCTAACTCTCCTCCTGCCTCACTCTCGCAATCTAATACTGGAAGGAGATTACCCCATGGGCAATAGATTCAGGTACATAAAAGCTACCATGCATTACTTCCAAGTCTAATTGGACAAGGACAAATGCCACTCCATGTGGTCCTCCTCAGCCGCTTGACCTTATCCTTCACAATAAGGCAAATACAGCACACACCGACTGAATATGCACTTTACTTTGCTTTTTCTCCATACCTCTTGTGTATCCTCCCCTCCCTGCCAATCTTGTCTCTTATATAGACAGGTTGCAGACAGTGTGCTGCATTCCAGAGGGAGGTAGTCCTTCAGCAGCACGTCATAGATTTCTTTAAAGAACATGTGAAGGGCTCTTTGTGCCAAGACTTAATCAGAACAGGTTGCAGAGGGGCAGAGAGAGAGATGCTACACCACCTACACCAGAAATGAGATGAAGGACAAATCACCCACACACACATTTGGTTATCTTTTCTGATGAAATGTGTCACAATCTGCCAGACATCCTCGCTTTCTCTCCTTCTCCCATTTCTAAAGACCAACAAAAATCAAGCTGACTGTCTAGGATTGGTTCTCTGAACCGGGGAAGCATATAATCTGTGCTTAGACTTCTCGTGGCTTGTTCTGTGGAAAGAATATGGCAAGATTTTTCACAAATATCTTGAGCTGTAATTAGAGGTGCTCAGTTTTAGGATTTTCTCAAAATAAATTGTTGTGAATTGACTCTTCGGGGCCGTGTTCTACAGCCCCCGTGAGCTGTTTTCTAATCTCATTTCATTACATCCTGATCATGGTACTTTTGATGTATAACCTACCAGCGTGAAATTAGTTCTGAAGGCACAAATTATTTTCAGCAAAATGTAAAGGGTAAGGGAAAAAAGTAAATGCTACATAAATACTGTGTGTCAAACCCAGTCTGTCAAAGTGATGAAGTTTGCTGATGATACAACTTTAGCAGGCTCAGTATCAGGTTGGGAAGAGGCACTTATTGAAGATGTTTATATGAACTCTATTCAATCTTAACACTTATGGCGATTATGGCGATACTCTGACTATTGAAATTGTCATGTAAATCTTTATTTAAGTTCTTTAATCGGGGTAAGGTCATAACCCGGTTAGCACACTTTTTCAAACTGTGGATGTCGATCACCAGACGCAATAACCTGGATGTTGTAATTTACAATTAAATAAAATCATATCAACATACTCATTTACTGGTGCAATGACAACAACATAGACATCTTGTTGGGAAAGCTTAAAAGGTAAGGTAGTGGAAGGGTGGAAAGTTTCTCCCATACCCCATTTGTGGAGGGACACATCTGTTCAGGACACAAGGCATTTGGAAAGGATTGTATGCATAGCAGCAAAATTATTGGCTGCAATATGAAGCTCTAAAGTTGCTGACTGGCCCCTCTCACCCAGCCAATTCATATTTGTCACTCTGGAAGGCCAGGAACTTACATCACAGCCTGAATCCTGATGAAGAACGACTGTTGAAGAGGAACAAATAAAAAAAAAGTACTGATTGATTGTTTTTCATTTTTTGCCTTTGTATAGGTATATTAACTGACCTTGCCTGACTGATCTGTGTATTTATTGCTGTCATTGGTAATGGGTATTGTATTTTATGTTTATGTATATGTGTACCTGATGTTCTGTCTTTTCTATCCTGAGTACACTGAGACACAATACCTTGGTTGATATGGCAATAAACCACTGAATATAATGTTTATTTTTATCTTAAAAATGATGGTGATGGTGATGATAGTGTTGGTGATGATGATGATGATGATGATGATGATGCCAACCAGCAAGAGGAAAGTGATGACATTTGCGTTGAGACAGCAGGACTGGAGAGAGGAGGAGGAGCAGAGGAGAGGAGATCTGCTCTCATTAATCTTTCACTTTCATTCACAGTAAATTATTAAAGAGCCTCCGTGTTGCCATCGTGTCTCTGATACACTATGGTTCCTAGTCTTCATAAGGCACACACACACACACACACACACACACACACACACACCAACACAGTCACGCACACACACACACACAAACCATGCACATGTCAAGTAACACACAGATACACATAATATGCATAAATGCATGACATCGTACGTGCATACACATACACACAGTTGTCCTGATGTTACCGTACACACACACACACACACACACACCATCTCAAGGGAGGTGATTAGGGTAAGATGTGTCAGCCCAACCTCTGTACCCCCCCCCCCCCACCCCCCGCGCCTCGAACCCTCCCCCTACCCACACAAACAGCCTACACCACTGCCACCCAACAACACACACACACACACACACACACACACACACACACACACACACAACAATGTTCTCTTTTGCAATTCGTGAGCTTATTATACGGTTCTATCTAGGTAGAGTGCAGTTCTGAGCTACTGAGCATCAAAGATTTATGTCCCAGCTGGCAAAACTGTACTTTCTATCTTTTCTACAAAGTTGACATAAAGTAACATTCAAAGATGAGGAATCAAGTGGATAACTCAATGTTGATTAAAAAAAAAAAGAAGTCAGTTAGAACCATAGAATTACAGACTCACAAATTGATATTGATGACATATTGCTTTATTTTAAGCCATTTATTCTGTCTGTTGAATAATACATGGACTGACTCAGACAAAAGATCCTGCATATCTATAAAAAATACAAACACAGACATGAAATATATATTATATTATATTATATTATATTATATTATATTATGACTGTTTTTAAGTAAATGTCCAACTTGATCTGTAGCAAAGGAATTCATTTGTGTTGATAAAAATATGAAAAAATGTATGAACCTAAACCCAATTATAGACATTTTGAGCTTTTACCATGCAATCCTTATTTAACCAAAATTAGCCAAATAACATTATTAAATGTTCCTATCAAGTAGGTAATCAGGTGGGTAACCAATCAAAGGTCAAATCAAAGCCAGAGACTGTTCAGTGGCAATAGGAGACGTTTACTCCAAGTAGGTATCAGATTATTGACTGAAGGAGTGCACATAGTTTTAACTCTAACCCTAACCCTATACGTATATTTATGCATCGAGGGCATCAACCAAACAAAGAGCAATCTTGATATTCAATTATAAAGAAACCAACCGTAATTCTAAGTGAACCAAAGAAATAAACCACTACTCAAAGCATTATCAAGGAGACGTGAAATAATAAGAAAACTGATTTACGCAATCAACAAAACTCTCAAACATAAAGGGAGGAGTGGCGGATTGTCATCCCCTTTTTAAAGGGCCAGCAATCAGGATTGGTGGAGGCAGGGTTCTCTGCTGAGCCTAGCTTAACCCTTGAGCGCCTGCCGCTCTTCACAACAATATTTATATATGATATTTGGGCATGTTCTTTATTTGGGATGTCTTCATCAAGACTTGAGATTTAGATAACGACAATACAAATGTTTTGAATGACAAAATGGTATACACCCCTTCCCTGCGCCGTGTCCTGGTGTGAACAGCCTTCTGTCGGGACAACAAGCAGTTTAGCCTGAACAGGTAAGATGTGACCAGTCAAGTAGTTTGACCCAGGCTTTAGCCTGAAAAGATGGGTAGTATTTCTACATAGAAATCGTGCCCGGTGCATTAACACATGACATCACAAACTTAGAGAAATAACAAAAGCGAACAACACCGCAAAATGCATGTTCTGTCTCGGGTGAGACGCAGAGCCCATTGTGAAGCTGTGATGTCTGCTGCTTGCCCCAGATACATCAGACTGTCTGGATCCAGCATAGCAACAAGGCATCTGATCAAAGTGTTTGGAAGAGAGAAATGAAAAGAGAGAAACAGAGTAGGGGAGGGGAGGGTGGGTAGACAGAGACAGAGAGAAAAGAAATGTTAAAAAACAACAAGAAGTGCTGACGGAAAGTGGAAAGAGAGGGTTTGTTGCCACAGAGTGTGAGAAAGACCAGCGAAAGAGAAAGAGAAAGGAGGACGATGGAGGACAATTGACCTCTCAGTAACAGAGAAGAGGAGGCTCTCAAGTAGCGAAGAGGCTGGAGGAGGATTCAATTGTTTCTTTTATCTCATTTCAATTCATGTCCATTTCTGTTCAACATGGGAAAGGCTTGTGCAAAAACATGCCCGTGCAATAACACCCATCTACAAACATGGAATTACACACACAGAAACCGCCGCGCTCAAAGGTTAGCCGTGCTGGTTTGATGGTATGCAACTTCCCTCTAATGAAAAATGAAATGCCCGTAAAAAAGTGGCAGGCTTGCCGCACACTTCATCAATCATTATCTTTATAGTTGTAATCGTTTTAATCCAGGCTGATAAACCTGGTCAACCATGGTTCCTCCTCCTTCTAATGTTTTTATCTTTTTCCTGTCAAAATAGAAACATGGGCTAATTATAGGAATAGGTTCGGATCAATGCTTCTGGAAAATTGAAAGTGAAAATCCAATATGGTTTTTATTTCTCAATAGCTGCTTAACGATACTGCCTCCCCTGGTTGGGAGGGATTCCCTCAACGGCAATGAATTGGAGCAAAGCTGCCAGTCTGTGAAGTGTAAATAACATGGACAGACAAACAGTTGATGAACCCTTTCATGCTGTGTTCTTCACATGTGTGAGGACAGCTAAATGTCTTACTGGCAGTACCAGAGTGTTGAATAGTTTCACGAGGTGTGTGTTTGGTATTGATTACATGAAGGGGATAATACGATACTGGAATGTCAAAGAGCAAAAAGCCACAAGGAATGAGACAGGAATTTATCTCCACTCCCAAAGCCTTTATTAGAGCCAGTAGTGCAGGGAGCCTTTCCCTAATCAGCTGTTCAGATTTCCACACATACCGAATGTGGATATGAAAACAAACAGGACTCTCCTCTCCTCTCCTCTCCTCTCCTCTCCTCTCCTCTCCTCTCCTCTCCTCTCCTCTCCTCTCCTCTCCTCTCCTCCCCTCCCCTGGTGATGGTTCTCCTTCTTCTCCAAGTCCAGGAGGAACACCTCCAGTTCAGAGTCAACCCTGACTACTGGATCCCACGTGTCATGATGTGTGGGGATCAGTCAACCACCGAGTTAAAGATATCTGATGAGGGAGCAGAGAGAGATTCTTCTCACCAAGATGATCCTCCTCCAAGTCCAAGGGGAACTGCATCACCCAAAGTACTTCTGCAGACTTCCAAGAAATGCATTCATACTGATGACCATGAAGAGCATTGAGATGAGTGAGAGTTCGCATGCACTGAGCTGTGATTACTGTGATTACTGTGAAACCAGAGCCATGAAAGTAGTAGTGTTTCTTTGGTTGAAACATTGCATGCAGCAGTAGGTTTACAATGCGGGTCTAACTTGCTACAATATTAACAAAAGAAATGTCATTTTCATGTCTAGTTCGGGACAACGCACATATGTGTCACTGCTCAACATACAACCTATAACAAACTATAAAAACACTAAATGCATTGTCATTGATGTTGTGCGGAGAGGTTACACAAATACCCAGATCACTATCCATGTTTGCCTCTTTAAATAAAAAAGCGATGTAGTTACTTCAACTGTCTCCCAAACAAAACAATTACTACTATTGAGCATACCTGAATTAGATCAGAGACAACGCCTTACAAGGGTTATCGTTTAAAACAAAACGTCATTAGCACTATTCAACAATGCATTTTGGCGTATGTGATCAGATGTCCCATATTTTATGAGTAAAACATCTTTGTGGCCCATTGACATCAACGGAGTATGAGTTGAACTTGTCATACCTCAGCCTGAGGAAGTCCAAATTTGAGCTTGTTGTTGTTATTATTATAATGGAGAGCAAAGAGAAAGCTGAAAGACATCTATTTGGACGTGATATCTAAAAAAAAGAATTCACATCAGGGGCTTTCAGGATCAATGTTCCCTCTAAGCAGTCTAGTGACCTACGTCTTCTTATTTATCAACTATTGCTCCGCTGTCATTTAGTAGCAAATCATATTAGATGCAGAGTCTTTGCCATAGTTTCAGGTTGAGTGAATTGACATCAAAAAAAACAAGTAGAATCTTGAACTGATCCATTGGTGGTGAAGTCTGACTCACTGCACCTCACTGCCTCACCACAGACAGATCCACCTGCCATCTGTAATTCACTGCATCTCTGCCTGCCCGCCTACTGAGCCTACCCCTGTCATCCCTCCTCCGTCCCTTCCTTCCTCTCAAACGTGAAAACACCACACCATCCCTCCGTCGGTGTGTGTCCATGCCTCCGTAAATGGATTCCTCACTACCTGACTGTATCTGTCTGAGTCTAGCTCTCTCCCGCATGCAGCAGACAGGAGGCTGGGGTGTGATATAACCACTGCAGAGACAGAAGGAAGATGAAAGGGATAGGAGAGGAGAGGAGAGGAGGAAGGGTGGGCAGAGAAAAAAAAGAAGAGAGACGGTGCTGGGGCTGTAAACTGGCATCACCAGCTAATTTACCCATGATGCTTTGAACTAGTAGGCTGTCATTGTTCTTTGTTTCGAGTAGGAATGGTGCTGATAGAGATCATTCCATAACTGGAAGGTCACAGGTTCGATCCCTCTGATAGCCTGTCTGTTTCTGACAGTAACCTGGAGTGACACTGTGCTCTGGCTGTCTGGTGAAATAAAATAAAATACAAATGTTTAAAAAAGAAATATTTCAGCTCCAATAGACAAAGCTAATATATACAGAAGATCCACACAAAAAGAGACTCACCATTTTATATTCTACAGTAAATAGTCTTAAAACCAGGGATATAAACAATAATATTCTTAAACATTGACATTGTTGATCCTGTTAAACCAATGTGGCATTCAAGAAAGTGCAAAATATCAGAAACAGAGTTGTTAACTCTTGTTTAACTCGTGTCTGTTTGATGGGTTTGCCTCCAGTCGATGTGGGCATATATGGAAAGACTAGTGGAAAGACTGTTCACATTAAGGGTTTCATTATTTGATTCACATGCTTTCATGTCCCTGTGGAAAGGCCCATATAGGTGAATCAAAGCATCAAGATACCATTACTGAGCACAGGAGGTCCATTAAATTCCATTAATCTACTAGTGTGCTAATCTGATTCTGTAACCCTGTTCAAGTGTATTGTTGCTGAAAGCCGTTCGCTTTTAATGTTCAAGCTTTTTCTTTTGTTCTCCAAGGGTAGGTGAATTATTTCTTCTTCTTTTTTCAGTTCACTTTGATATATTCACATTGGTGGAGCTGTGAGGTTGTGCCAGGGCTTTTTTCTCTCCATTTTATGAGAAGAACAGAAAGATCAATCAAAAGTCCACCTTTTCCCTATAAATCTAACATTTCCATGGTGAGACTGCAAGTTTCAAGGTAAGGTTACAGGTACGGGCAAAGGCTGCATTTAATAATTCAATGGAGCCAAGTGTCTATTTCTGACATGGCTGGGCACTACCCTCTAGTGGTTAGCTTGTGTAAATTCTACTCAGTTGTTATTACATTACATGGAAGGAGTTCAAATGCTTGGTCTCCTTGACCAAGGAACAAGGCCTGGTTGTTCAGATTGGTCAGAGAACCAGGTCTAGGAAGAGTCTGAGTCCTAATGACGAGGAAAGGAATTTGGATGCACCTTTATTCAATTTGGAATGTCACTGCAAGGTGTTGAAAATGTATTACAGTATTTCTCCATTGGTTTGGCTCATTTCTTGAAACAGAAATTACATTCTCAAAACTCTAAGATCATTTGGCAAAACAGTCTTACAGTTCAGCACACCACCATAGCTCACTTGCAAAAGCTCATATCTCTCCCAAAACGGTTCACTCATGCTTCAAAACTAAATTCCTTTCCCATATAAATAGTCAGTGCCACCAAAATGCAAAAGATCCTTCTCAATTGCTTTGGCTCATTTCTTGAAACAGACCGGACGTTCTCAACACTCTTGGTGCTTTTGCCAAAGTAACCTGGATGGTTCAGCACAACACCATGGTTCACCTGCAAAAGCTCATATCTCTCCCAAAACAGTTCACTCATGTGTCAAAACTAAATTCCTTTCTCATACAAATAGTCAGTGCCCCCAAAATGCATCATCCCTTTGGCATTGTGTAAGCACTGCAAGTCAAAATGTTTAGATGTTTTGTCACTATGGCAGAGGACCATTGAAATATCCCTCATGTCCACCTCTCAGTCTTAGCCCAGTCCTTCATTGACAATGGTTACTGTACTAGTTTTGTTTGTCTAGCTAACAGAATACAATTGTGTATAAAACTGAAAAAAAGGATTTTACGGTAAGCGTAGCCTCCAAGGTTTGACATCACACATTGCACTCATACTGCCAAGGAAATTGTAACCATTTCCACACACACACACACACACACACACGCACACACACACACACACACACACACACACACAGTAAATTTCTTGCTTTATGCAGTGTCCTGTCCTATACAACATATAATTCCATCATTGACTGAGTACATACCTGTTTTCCCTGCGAAAGGTTTGGATGATGGCGGAGACTGTAGAGCGGGGCACATTAGGCGACCTGCCTCCGCCATTGTGAGGCGATGGTTGATAACATGGTCTATAATTGTGGCCCGAATTTCATCCGGGACAGCATGGTGTCTTTGTGGTCCTCGGCCTCTTCCCCCTATTCCACCACCACGCACCCTTACTCCTCCTCCTCCTCTTCTTCTTCCTCCTCTTCCTCTTCCTCGAGCAGGCAGTTGCCCTTGTTCATTTACTTGGCCAGGTGCCTCCATGTTCAGATATTGTACTGGTCCTGGTCAAGCTCTATATATATATATATATATATATATATATATATACACACACATGTTTGGCAGCATTCACAATCATGGACAGCACCTGTCAGGTAACTAAACATACTGTTTGATTGGTCATCTGAGATGTGTGAAACTCCTCCTTCGTTGGTCAATTTAGTTTCACCTGACTGTCAATTACTGTAATCAATGTATCAAATGTTCCAAGAGATTCATATATGGTATTCATGGTATTATGTTCTTGACTAATTTTGACAATTGAACAGACTATTGTGCATGTGATGACTTATATAATGAAATGATGCTGACATGTTTTGAGAGAACAACCATTAGACTGAGAATGAACAATCAGTTTAGATCAACAAGATCTATTCACTTGGAAATTGTGCTAAATGTAGGCTAACTGTGCTAACTGTAGGCTACCTGTACTTAATCATTTGCAAAGATGTACTGAGACATTGAGACATGTACTAAGACATTTGCAATTTGATGAAATGAATGAGAAATTCAATTCTGTTGTGAACAATTGCAAAGTGGTTTGGAGGTTTGTCCATGTTATTTTCAGAATGTAATTTCTGTTTCAAGAAATGAGCCAAACCAATGGAGAAATACTGTAATCCAATTTAGATTAACACATTTAATATGAATTGGAATTTCAGGTCGGTAGACCATGAAAATGTTAATGCAATTGCATTGTATTTTCATTTTCATGAAGTTAGGGAATTTCCTTGCCTAAGAGCAAGGAAATTAAATTGGAAAAGGTGGTGCTGCTTCTCACTTTTCATATTTGAACCACTCATTTCAACCACAGTCATTGAAAATGCCATGTTAAATGGCTTTTTCATTAACATTTTCAATTTGTCAGAGATTGCCCAAGGTAAGAGCATGAAAATGCAAATGCAATAGGATTATTGAATTTCAATTTAAATTAGAATTTAAATGTTACACAAATATATGAAAATTGTAATAATTTGAATGCATTTGAATTTTCAAATTTGAATTAATATTTGAATTTTGTTCAGCATAAAGCGGGGCACGACTTTGAAAATGAAATGTCAAATGGTTTTTCATTAACATTTTAATATTGTCAGCGAATGTAATGTAAGTGTCAAAGTTTATTTCTGGCATCTTCGAATGTACTCCTATACCAAGGACTAGGGTTGAGTTTAGTTTGCCAATCTCAGAACTGGTATACCCTACCAGTACATGGAAATTAAAATGCAAATAAAATCAGATTACTTCATTTTTATTTTCATATTTACTCAAATAATTACAGTATTTCTCCATTGGTTTGGCTCATTTCTTGAAACAGAAATTACATTCTGAAAATAACATGGACAAACCTCTAAACCACTTTGCAATTGTTCACAACAGAATAGCATTTCTCATTCATTTCATCAAATTGCAAATGTCTTAGTACATGTCTCAATGTCTCAGTACATCTTTGCAAATGATTAAGTACAGGTAGCCTACAGTTAGCACAATTTCCAAGTGAATACATCTTGTTGATCTAAACTGATCAGTTGATTCTCAGTCTAATGGTTGTTCTCTCCAAAACATGTCAGCATCATTTCATTATATAAGTCATCACATGCACAATAGTCTGTTCAATTGTCAAAATTAGTCAAGAACATAATACCATGAATACCATTTATGAATCTCTTGGAACATTTGATACATTGATTACAGTAATTGACAGTCAGGTGAAACTAACTTGAGGAGTTTCACACATCATCAGGGCCTGGTTCACTACTCATCCAAGGATGGTCATGGTGTTCCTACCACCGTATTCTCCTTTCCTCAATCCTATTGAGGAGTTTTTCTCCGCTTGGAGGTGGAGAGTGTATGAGCATCAGGCTCAAAATCAGAGGTCCCTGCTCCATGCAATGGACGCTGCGTGTGAAGATCAGGAGATCAGTGTAGGGGATGGTTGCGACATGCACGCCGTTTCTTCCCTCGTTGCATCACAAGGGAGAATATCCGCTGTGATGTGGATGAGAATCTGTGGCCAGACAGACAGCAGCGTGTGGACGGCCAGGAGGGTGAGGATGAGGACAGTGACCAGTGAAGAAGTATTAGTTGTGAAACTCCAGCTTTATTTACAGCACTGTAGGCTACATATAATTTTCCTTGTTTTTTGTTTATGGGTTTATATTACAGTATATTATGCTGTATACATTTTCTTTTTACTCTGAAGTTACTTGATGTGTGTGAATAGAAATGGTTACAATTTCCTTGGCAGTATGAGTGCAATGTGTGATGTCAAACCTTGGAGGCTACTCTTACCGTAAAATACTTTTTTTCAGTTTTATACACAATTGTATTCTGTTAGCTAGACAAACAAAACTAGTACAGTAACCATTGTCAATGAAGGACTGGGCTAAGACTGAGAGGTGGACATGAGGGATATTTCAATGGTCCTCTGCCATAGTGACAAAACATCTAAACATTTTGACTTGCAGTGCTTACACAATGCCAAAGGGATGATGCATTTTGGGGGCACTGACTATTTATATGAGAAAGGAATTTAGTTTTGACACATGAGTGAACTGTTTTGGGAGAGATATGAGCTTTTGCAGGTGAACCATGGTGTTGTGCTGAACCATCCAGGTTACTTTGGCAAAAGCACCAAGAGTGTTGAGAACGTCCGGTCTGTTTCAAGAAATGAGCCAAAGCAATTGAGAAGGATCTTTAGCATTTTGGTGGCACTGACTATTTATATGGGAAAGGAATTTAGTTTTGAAGCATGAGTGAACCGTTTTGGGAGAGATATGAGCTTTTGCAAGTGAGCTATGGTGGTGTGCTGAACTGTAAGACTGTTTTGCAAAATGATCTTAGAGTTTTGAGAATGTAATTTCTGTTTCAAGAAATGAGCCAAACCAATGGAGAAATACTGTAATGCAAAAGTGGAAAATAAAAATGATATTGTGGGATTGCATTTTCATTTTCCAATTAGCATTAACATTTGAATTCAATTAACTATAGCCTACTCTTCCAAGGTTTAGTGCTGTCCGACTCGCTGCCCATTCTACTCCTGTAAAACAGCACGTTACAGAAATGTTTACCTTTCTACATTTATTGGTGAGCTCATCAGATGATGGTGGCGCCAGTCCACTTTAACCTATCAGAGGACAGAGACACTTTCAGGTCCGCCCATGTCATGGCGCTATTGGCTGATTTTCCCAACATCGTTCCGGTGGGTTTCCTCCAGCGGTTATATCGTCAGCACCTGGGAGGGAAGGAGGAGACGGCAAATAAGACACCTTTTGGTTACTGCGGTGAGTGAGCTATAGATATGTATCTGTATTTTCATCGTAATGCAGTTAAAATGTGTTGTTTGACTCTATTCGATGTCACTTGAGGGGCACATCTCAGTGTAAACAGGACGGATAACCATTTACGTAACCATTTGTGTTAGCAGTATTGAAAAGCTAGCTTGTGAAAGGGACAACAAAAGTGTTAAGAATAAATAGTACTTTATTTTTGTGATGCAACGTTGGTCTGCTCCCCACCCGTCGTGTAATTGCTCAACAGTCTATTGGGGCTAGCTGGCAAAAAAGGAAAGGTGATTTGAAAAGGTGAAAAGGTTAGTTGGGATGTTTGGCAAAATTGGCGTCGTACCTTTCACCTATAGTACTATTGCTTGTGGGGTAGGTATTGCAGGTGCATCAGGCATTATATGAATGTATACAAACGCAACAGCGGGGGTAGCCCTGATACAGGACCCTTTGGGAGTCTTTCATCCTACTTCTCCAAAGGGTCCTGTATCAGGGCTACCAGCGGGGGGCGCTTGCATCTGCTGTACAGTCCGTGCTTGTATCTACCGTATAGCACGTGCATACATACAGGTCGTCCCTCAGTTATTAAAGATGTGTATACGCAGGCAAGGCCGGGGGGCGCTTGCATCCCCTATACCTACCCTTTAAAAAAAACTCAACAACAACTATTGTTTGTGTGTGCGTGCACATACTTTCAGCTGACATGACAGTCCCTTTGCTCTTTGCCACACCAGAGCCTGTTGTACAAGTTACAGTTTTATCTCCACACAAGCCTCTGCTTGTTATCTCACATCCTCAAGGACATGCACTTTGGTTTCTCCCCCATGAATGGTTAGCTCTTCGACTACCTGTTTTGACTTGGTTATTACACTGTTGTTTGACTTTTATTGACCATCTTGCCATGGTGTAATGAGAAGATCGGTGTCAGTTTCAGCTGTGCGAGTCCAGTATTAATTTGGTTTGCTATGGTGGGTTGTACGGCAACACCTTTTGCCACACTTTGTACATTTAGTGGATGTTAGTCTATGTTGCAGTGCACAAAATACTACACCCAGAAGCAAAACTGCTAAAATTGTTCTTGTTGCGCAAGACTAAGTTGATGTATTCCTTCAAAGTTAACATTTAACAATACTCCATCTACCTAAAACAGAGATGAATGGTGCAGTGGCCATGGAGGCCACCAGGAGGCATACCAAGCACAGTACCAATGGCAAAGCGTCTGAGGAGAAGGAGCAGCCTGCACAGTGGGGAAGGGCATGGTACGTTCACGTTACTTACTCGGTATCAGCCTCCCCTCCCTCACCAAGTTTATCACAAAGTAGAGCTTGACATGGGCCTGAGAATTCAAGCCCAGTGTTACCCAAACAATGCCAACCCAACCAAGGCCTTTAGACAGTATTTCTGAGCAATATGTTTTAACCAACCAAACCCACACAATTAAGTGACAAACTTAGCCTCACTCCCAACCTCATCAGGTCCTGTGGGATTGGAGCATGAATGTTGAGCTCTGTAACAAACCTCGAAAGACATTTTGTTTAGTGAAGCAATATGGCTCACGAGATCATCATGCTTGTATTACACAGTGTAACTAGGAGTATATTACTCTTCAAATCCTCCTGAGACAGACAAGGCCTGAACAGACAACAGACAAGGCCTCTGGCTGTGATGTAACCCTCTTTTCTTTTACTTTAATTGCTTTGAATCCTAATGGGTCTTACAAGTTGCTTGTGCGCTATTGCACCCTATCTGGAAGCTTTCTTTGTTGAGTTACAGCGCCTCTGAATCAATCTAGTGTGACACTATCTGATATTCAGTACGGCATCTGTTTTTTAGATGAAAAGCTACAAGTGTTTACTACAACAGTTTTAGTTAAATGTGGGAGTGGGTTGAGGTAAAGTTCAATTTCACTACCAATTCCAAGTATATATTAGGTCAGAGAAATGACTCTTAGGAACAAACATTTCTTAGTAGTAATTATAACACTATAAAGTCCAAGTAGGGGTGGGCGATATGACTAAAAATCAATATCGTGATTATTTCAAACTTTTACCTTGATTACGATTAATGAACGATTATTTTATTTGTTTTGTTTTATTTTGAAATTTGTTTTATTTTGAAATTTGTTTTATTTTGAAATTGACCGGCTGCTCTATGCCATTACTGTGTCTAACTTCCTGCCCGGCTTGACTCATTCGCTCGCGGCTCACAAAAAACGAATGGTCAAAACCTGTCTGAACACGGCGTTACTGGACGGGGCGGAGGGACGTGGCTGAATACCACGTAGTATTTTTTAAGGGGACAGTTCATGAACGCAGCATTGGGGAAAGTATTTGGCCCATTCATTCGTGGGAAAGTGATGTTACATCTGATGCGCGCGCACACACACACACACACACACACACACACAGACACTCACACTGGTTGCTTTGCTAACTGGCGCTTCTAGACCTTCCTCGTTCTTGTAGCCTAAATAACAATCGAAATGAACGAATGAAAATTTGCCACAATTACATAATTAAATCGCGATTACGATTATAAACACGATTATCGCCCAACTCTAAGTCCAAGCTGACTATTTAGAATTTTAGCATTGAAATATCTCAGGCCGAGTTTCTGTACAAACAAGTGCTGTTAGAAATAGTGGTTATAATTTAGCCCCTTTTACCAGAACAGCCATCAATGTCTGGCATGCTTTGACAGAGAGTTCACATGGAAATGAACTCATAAACACTATGTGTCTGGCACATTCTTACAATGACAACACATGGTCCTTTCAGGAGAGACCATGACTATGCATGTAGTCATTTTGCCATCATGTTGAATTGGTCTCATAGAGTATACCCTATTCATTCCCAGGGAGGTGGACTGGTTTTCCCTGACCAGTGTGATCGCCCTGCTCTGCTTCGCTCCCTTCATCGTATTCTACTTTGTGATGGTCTGTGACCAGTACCAGTGCTCCATTTCCCAACCTGTGATCGAGCTGTACCAGGGAGAGACCACCCTGCTCTCCATTTGGGCCCGGTCACCCTCTTTCACCTGGGCCGCTGCCAAGATATATGCCATCTGGGTGGCCTTCCAGGTAAGCTATAGAAGGAGAGGAGAGGGTGAGCGGGAAATAGGAGGGCAGTGAAAAGGAGGGGGGTACCACTCACATAAACTCTTCATTCTCACCAGCTCTCTACAGACATGGATCTTGGCTGATGCAGCAGGTTTAAATTCGTACTGTTTGTCCCTTAGGTGTTCCTGTACATGTGTGTTCCTGATATCACCCATAAGGTCATCCCTGGCTATGTGGGTGGGGTTCAGGAGGGAGCGAGAACCCCTGCTGGTGAGCAGTTCACACACACACACACACACACACACACACACACACACACACACACACACACACACACACACACACACACACACACACACACACACACACACACACATATTGTACATCTTCATTCTTTTCACATAATTTCCTTTATTAAGACTCCCAGAGGAGAAGGTCCAGTATCACTCTCTTTGGACCCAACACTTTTGAGAGGGACATTAATTTATTTTGATTTTTTTGCCTGAAGACAAATAAATACAGATAAATCCCATCCTGTGTTGTCCCACCATACTCTAGGCCTCGTTAACAAGTATGAGATCAACGGGCTGCAGTGTTGGCTGATCACCCATGCCCTGTGGTTTGCCAATGCCCAGTATTTCCACTGGTTTTCTCCCACCATCATCGTTGACAACTGGATCCCCCTGATGTGGTGCACCAACATACTGGGCTACACTGTCGCCACCTTCGCCTTCATAAAGGCCTACCTCTTCCCCACAAACGCAGAGGACTGGTGAGTATGGATATGCATGGCAGAATGATGCATCAAACACACTTAAATACAAGAATCCACCCTTGGATACTGTTAACCTGTTAGGTATCATCACTGTGGCATTTTCACTTGTAAGATATGTACTGTACAATATCCTGCCTGCCTGTCTGTATGTTTGCCTCTGTGTAAGTCTTTTGTAAAGTAGTTACCTTTTGTTGCACTGCAGTAGTGTAATTGTTTGTGTAATTCCACAGCAAATTCACAGGGAACGTCTTCTACAACTACATGATGGGCATTGAGTTCAACCCGCGTATCGGCAAGTGGTTCGACTTCAAGCTGTTCTTCAACGGCCGGCCGGGCATCGTGGCCTGGACCCTCATCAACCTGTCCTACATGGCCAAACAGCAGGAGCTGTACGGCCACGTCACCAACTCCATGATCCTGGTCAATGTCCTGCAGGTGAGGAGGGGGGAGGATCAAGCAGAACAGAGGTGGAGACCAACATGGTGCTTTCAAACTATTTTCTCCTCAAGAATCTTCATTCATAGGGCAGTTTAATGCTCAGTCAGATATCCTTCTCAAATCTATGTATTGTAAATCAAATCAAATCAAATCACATTTATTTGTATAGCCCTTAGTCACCGTTACAGTCTCTAAGGGCTTCACAGTGCCCAACATGTGAAAATAATAAATGATTAGTACACGACATCCCCCAGCCTTAGACCCTCACAGAGGACAAGGAAAAACTCCCACAAAACCTAACTATTGTATGTAAGTATCACTCGGTAACTGTGTTAATTGTGTGCTCTTGCAGGCCATCTATGTGTTGGATTTCTTCTGGAACGAGGCGTGGTATCTGAAGACCATTGATATCTGCCATGACCACTTTGGATGGTACCTGGGCTGGGGAGACTGTGTCTGGCTGCCCTACCTCTACACACTGCAGGTAAAGAACACATGCAAAGTCTGATGAACGTGTTGGTCATTGTCATCATTACCAGACGTTGAATAGATACATCGGCCTGCACCAACAAATACAGCACCAAAATCAAAGCTGAGATGTCTGTAGTCGTCCATAGTTACTACCCGCATCATTTTGTGAAATCAGGACCTTAATGTATTTCTGATATCAGTTCAAAACAGTTTCCAATGAGTTCCAAATGAGTTTTGTGAGTTCTTTAATATCATGTTGTGAAAATTGAACCTGTACCTCATGTAAAGGGGTTGGACTTGGCCACCTCCTGAACATTACTGTCCATCAAATGCTTGTTGGGTATCGTCCTCCTTTTTCATCATCATCTCTCTCTCTCAAATTCAATGCATTTCTCAAATTGAGCATTTAAATACAATTGAATAAATAAATACATAACAATAAAAATATGAATATGAATATTACAGAATTTAAATTTCCATTTCACTTTTGATATTTTTTGTGTTATCTTCAAATATTCAATAATTTTGGGTCGCAATAATCAAAATATTGTTTTGTTCCTCTAGGGTCTGTATCTGGTCTACCACCCCGTTCAGCTCTCCACCCCCCACGCCCTGGCCGTCCTCTCGCTGGGCCTAGTTGGGTATTACATCTTCCGCTCCACCAACCACCAGAAGGACCTTTTCCGACGCACAGAGGGCTCCTGCTCCATCTGGGGCCGCAAACCGACGTACATCGAGTGCTCGTACCGCTCCTCGGACGGCGGCACCCACCACAGCAAGCTCCTGACCTCTGGCTTCTGGGGCGTGGCTCGCCACTTTAACTACACCGGAGACCTGATGGGCTGTCTGGCATACTGTGCCGCCTGCGGCTTCAGCCACCTCCTACCCTACTTCTACATCGTCTACATGACCATCCTGCTGGTCCACCGCTGCGTGCGCGACGAGCACCGCTGCCGTAGCAAGTACGGCAAGAACTGGAAACGTTACACTGACGCCGTGCCTTACCGCCTTATCCCCGGGGTGTTCTAGAGAGGAAGAGGAGGGGAGGAGCAAAGGGAGGAAGAGATGGATAGAGGAAAGTTTGCGATGGTTAGAAAGGTGGAAGAGACAGCAAGATTAACATGAGGTGTGTGTGTGCTTTGTGTGGATCATGAGTATAGATATATATTAGAGTATTGAGTGTTGAAACTGTCTCATTGACCAATCTGCTGCCTTTCAGTTTCTCTGCTGTGACTGTTAAAGAGAGACTCGCTTAGTGAAACACATTTGGATCAAGGTAGTACAAGATCTCATTGGAACCGGTTTGACTGAGCACAGCCAGACCAGCCCAACGCTGGTAAAAGGATTTAAGAAGGCAAAATGGAGCCAGGTCTGCAATGAACTAGTGTCTGCAATATTCCCATAATGCAGTTTTATCTTGCTAGTGGCTTAAGGGACCAAGCGTTGCCATTGGCTCCACTGACATACTACTTCATAGATGATTTTGTGATCTGTGTGGAATGGTAAACTATTTCCTACTGTATATCTGTCTGTCCTCCACATTGGGTTTAGAAGGAAAGATTCACCAGAGTGGTTGCTTGTATTTGTAAGCATTGGCTAGACTGAGATAATGTTACCTGTGCACATGAAGTAAGCTCTGTTATGGACAGGTTTAACGGACTTACACATCTGAGAAACTCAGAAATATGCTGCTCCCCAGTCAATCCAACAACACTAAAACACTTTTCAGGCTCTAATAGAAACCAAACTTATAGGTATGTTATAATGAATCCTTTTTTTCTGAGGGTTGCTTAGGTTGTACAGTTTTTTCTAGGAGACTATGTTATTTTACAAAGACAAGTCATCTTGAACCAGCTTTTATTTGTTTTTTGTTAAATCCACATGTCTTCTAGATGAATGTGTTCCATGCTCTGTGTTTTTTCTGATGTGCTTTTTCTGTATCCAACCTTCACGCTTGACGTGTGACTACAGTTTTCATTCCCTCATATCAGCACTACCGTGCTTCTAGTGCTGAGGTACGAAAATAAACCGGACACTTTAAATACTAACTTTGTTGGTTGCTCAATACACTGAGGCACATACCATGGACTTTGGACTTTTGAGTCCTGCTTGTGACCAGTGTTGCATGTCATCTCTCCATTATCATACTGATAAGAGAAATTACCAATATAGTTGTAAATTCAATGCCCAAATTAGCTAAAGGAATTGTATTTATGGTGAGGGAGCCAACACAACTACCTGCCTGCATCAGATCTTAATGTCAATAGCAATGTCTTACCACCGGGGGGCAGCAGAGGTCAGTCAGGTAAAGTTAGAAAGCATGACCATTGCTCTCCCCTCAGCTGAACTGTGACTAGTCTCTCTTGCAGGTTAAGGATAAATAAGGGTAAAACATGACATGGTAAGAAAGAAGTTAAGTTCCCCATTTTGAATGGAACGACCAAAAGGCTTAAATGGCACATAATCTCACAAGTGAGATCACACGACACACACTTACAAAGAGGTGGATACAGAACGTATAGAGTTCAAAACCATGCGAGGCTCTCCACACACACACACACTCACACACACACATGTACCCACAGTCATGTATTCCTAGCCCTCTTGAGACAGAACTGAGTAAACAAACAGCTCAAAATCTTCTTTCCTTTAAGGATAAATGCGACCACACAACCTTTTAGCGCTTCCCACTGCTTACCTATTGCATTTGCTCCTCGAGCTTGGCTCAGGTATCCTCAGTTACCAGTTTGGAACAATCCAAGCTGCACTGGCCAGAGCTCTCGTTATACATCTTTGTACTATTGTCTTATTAAAGGAAAAATCCACCCTAAAACACTTTGAATGCCCTGAACACCACAGATTGATGATATCTAGCAGTGATAGGTGTTGCTGTGCTAAACGCTTATGGTTTGACGTTTGCGTTCTCAAGCGTGTTCGTGGTCAATTGTACCAAGCAGCCAATTATGCCATGTAAGCACTGGCCCATACCCTGAACCTCATCAGCAACAGGACTCCTATCACTGTAATGATAGCAGTAATGGATGTACATCAGTTATGATAATGGTAGACTCATCGATTTCCCCCCTTGCCTTTATTCAAAGCTAATCCAACGTACAGTAAATTCATTTTGTTGCATTACACAGAACCAAATTACTCTTTGTTGTTCCTTCAGGTTAATAATTCCCTTGAAAGCAAACAAGTGTGGGATGAGATTGCGAGGGCGTCGTGATGGTCGAGAACGCTCACACAGAGCTGACAAATGGCTCTCGGCGAAGGAGGAGGACATTAGAAGAAAGGGATGATCTTTGCGCAAAGATGCTAAAAGCTGCAGTATTGGATTTGCAAGTCGGGATGGAGCACTCATCCATATAAATGGCTGGCGTGCACAATGACCATATTGTGAAAGCTGCTTTTTACAGCCGCACATTCATCTGCAATGAGGGGCAGACGGGGGTCATAGGGAGAGAAATAATGATAGCAAAGTGAGGGAGTTTGCGTGAAAGGCGTGGAGACAAAGACAGGGGGGGTTGAAATGAGATATACAGAAAGCACAATGGGATACTTGGAGTTGGTGCCAGTCCTCAGCAAAAAAAAAAAAAACCCCGCTTGATTTCCCAAGAGGCCAAATTAATTTTTATTGGGAGTTTGGGGGGAGACGGGGGATTTTGGGGGGGTTTCAGAAACATGGGGTTAGTGTTGTTAGTTAGAGGAAAGGGGCACCGGAGAGGGAGGAAAGTACATGATTTGTCAGCAAACCGCGGGCACCGACTGTTCCCGTGTGCCATAAAGTACACCGGGCCTGTAAAGAGCATTCCAAGCCGAGGTGGACCTAATAATCACGTTGCGGCGGCTGAGGTTACATGGAGCGATGGATTGTGGCTGGCGGTAAAACGGAGCAGATGAAGCCCTCGTAATGTGCGCTGATGTTTATTTCCTGTGCTTTGAGTTTGATGGTCAAATCTGTTCAAAGTCTCTTCTTTTTTTTTTTTAACAGCCCGTCGTCTCCCGTCTCCTCCCTCTCTGTTTCTCTCATTGAACATCTGACAAAAAAAGAAGCCTCCCTCATTTGTTTTTCCTCCATTGATCCCTCCCTTCCTTCCTTCCTTCCTTCCTTCCATCCTTCCATCTCTCCCTGCTGACCTCTGACCTCTACCCTGGCCTGTCCTGTCAGCTGGTGGACTGATGAGCCAGCCAGACTTGACCAGCAGACTAAACAACCAGACCCACTAGAGGGATGCCAAAGGTCAGGGCGCGCTGTTGGCGGCGGGGTTATCTGCGGTGCCGTCGAAAAGCTGTCAGACAAAGACAACGTGACAGAAGGAAGACCGAGCCTCGGTCGCATCGTCTGCTTCTCCTCAATTCAACCAACGCAGCGAATTGAACTTTACAGACACAAAAGCAAGCTTCCGTCTAACACACCTCACCTAAACTCTCTATCGTGTTCTTACAGACATACCCGATCGGGTCGGACGGCAGTAAAAAACAGAAGGGGCCACCCGTAACAAGTCGACATTTTAGGGTCGACTCCTAACAAGGCCGTCGGGGGAGTTGAAGTCAAAAGCGATGAAGAGTAGAGAAAGAACTGAAAGGATTAATGTGAGATGTAGCATCAAGAACCTGTCTTTTTACCGCGCGGGTCGTGGATGCGCATGCGTCTAGGAGTCGCGCGGTCCGAGAGGCCTCCTTAACGAGGCCTGATGTTCACGCATCAACGGCCAAGTCGGTAGCGGCTCGGTCACCAAACGTGGCTAATTGACATCTGCTTTGAAAGTGAGGACCTGACTCTCTCCCTCCACTCCCCTGGTAGCATCCATAGCCGGACCACTGAATTCTGCACCACAGCCACAGTGGGCTGGACAGAGCTGCCGCATCCACTGTTTACCGGATCGTAAATGATGGTGAGCAATCGGTGACATTGAGGTTCACTCCCAAGCACACAACCGGGGGAGTCGCAGAGGAGCGGCTGAGTGATTTGACTTCCACTAAAACGAAAAAGACACACACACACACACACACACACACACACACACACACACACTTGTACACAAGCGTGCACACACACAAGCATACACAAGGAACAGGTGGGTAGTTTCCAGAGGGAGGGGATTTGTTTGACATGTTTGGTTGCTTTGGAGACCGGCTGGACACCCACGTGTGTGTGTGTGTGTGTGTGTGTGTGTGTGTATGTGTGTGTGTGTGTGTGTGTGTGGTAGAGTTGCGGGGTGACAGCCAGTTGTCCAGCGGGTAGGGAGAAGGGTAAGGGATATTAGCTGGCACCGGAGTCCAGGGACGAGGCTGCCAAACTGGGCAGAGCCCCCGACACCAAGGACGCCCCTCGGACCAGCTTCCTCCCCGGGCCTCACCCTGCACCAGTATTTGGGATATCAGCTGGCACCGGCGTCCTGGGACAGAGCAGCCTGCTCTAGATTCACCACGTCTGCTCATCAAAATAAGCCGGAATGGAAACATGTATTGGATTTTTTTTTCTCTCTTTGAAATACTGAGAAACCGGTTATAGGTGGAGTTCCATTAAGAAAGTGCTTTTGTGATTGATACAACACACCACCACACTCTGTTACATGATATGTTATTTCTGAGCCCTGGGGACGGTTTATTAGCGGACAGCTAGCAGTAGCCGCTGACCTCAATTCAATATGCCGACAACATTTTTTTAGGGGAGCTGAAGGATAAAACCGGAGAAACCGGGTTTGAGCCTCAGTGTCAGCAAGCATCCCCCCTGCTGAAGTGTCCTCGAGCAAGACCCTGACTGACCTCTGACCTCCCTGTGGCACGGGGGTAAAGAGAAAAGAGGATTTCCCTTTGGGGATCAAAAAAGTGTTGCATTATTATTACATTTCGCCCCCCCCCCCCCCACACACACACATTGCGATTAGTGAAGATAAATAACGTAAAATCCAAAATGCCACGGTGTCCCTTGCGGCGCCCAACTTCTCCCTGTGTCCCTGTGTCGGTCTGTGAGATGCTGCATGCTGCATGCACTTTTTTCCCCCGAGACACATTAGCCGACCGGTCTGAGCTGGACCGGACGATAATCGAAGCGGCAGCAGTGCTTCTCTCAGCCGTTCACGCGGCCCCTAATGGCCCCATCTCTTCAATAAATCACCAGGGGCGATCGCTCTTCCTTTACCTTCAATCACACTCGCCCGCAATCACACGCCGCTGTAATGCCGCACGCCACGAATGATGCACGATGACTAATGTCTCTGGCAAGCCCGTCCTTTTGCCTCGTTCTGTTTGCTGATGTGTACACTAGTTACAAAAAGTGGAGGAGTCTTAAAAGTAGAATGAGGGGCCGGTTGTTGCACCGCGCCTCTCGTAATGGTTAAATCTTGCCTTTCGTTGGCAGCCGCACGGTGTTTTCTCGCATTTGTTTCACACACCGCGGCCGCACCTCTCCCCGAGCTAACCCTGTTCTACTCATCGCCGTGCTGCTGAGCCCCAGCTTTACCTCGCCACATTATTAGTGTTGACCTTTTGCGTGTCGGTTCCAGGGGGCCCCGATGGGCGAGCCAGAGAGAGCCCCTGCCAGACCCCGAGCCAGGAATAAAGAGCAAACACATGTTGCGTTTTATTATGAACAGGCCCGACGGCGGAATCCCCTTATACAGAGATGGATACAGGGGGGCCGTGGAGAATTCAAAACCACGCTAGGCTCTCGGCGCATGCACACACACACACACACACACACAGACACACTGTACACTCCCACCACACCCTGCAGCTTTCCCCTGGCCTGATCCCCAACCTTCCCTATCTATTCCCCCCCATCCTCATCCGTCATTTATTCTCACTCCATCCTCACCTTCGCTCATAACCAGCAGGACAGCTCCAGACCCGCCCTTAACTTGACCTTGACCCTCCACCCACTCACCCACCATACTAGGCCCTCCTACACCAGGCTGCGAACCCACGCCCTACCCCCCCCCCCCCCCACCTGATCACTACTGCTCCCCTCCCTCCCTCCTCCTCCTCCTCCTACCATCTAACCATAATAACTTGTGGTCTAGTGAGCGGTGTCCTTTTCAGACGGTCAGCTTGTTCCTGCCTCCTCAGCAGCTTGTGAGTAATCAGTCACTGATGGTCATTAACAAGTTATGTCTGCGGAGGGGATGGGTTTATTGGATGCTGTACTGACCCGCACACGGACATTGCACTCCCCACTACGTCAGTACCAT
>JAXDDW010000136.1:240000-287500 GCA_034670385.1 Hoplostethus mediterraneus | reverse complement strand
CTGATAACCTAACCTACCTTACATTGCAAGGACTTGGGGTATATAGCCAATGGAAATATGGATTCATTCTTCATCCACCTTTGGGTCCTGGCCCGGTCTTTACATGCAGTTATAGAATCATAAAGTTACAGAATAATCTTGTTAGACATCCCAAACTAAAATTTTAAATACTGTTTATCAGCCATTAGATCCTAACACCTCCCTCCAAGCTCATTCATACTGAAACATAACACATTTACTCAATAAAGATATATGGGTTTTTTATCCATACGTTTTTCCAATGTTCTGATGCTTAGAAGGAGAACAAGGTGTCCCTTGAATGTTACAAAAACAAAAATCCATTGTATGGTTCGAGTGAGTACAAAGACTTCATTATCATTACCACTATATTGATCGCTTGGCCTTCTCTGTTTCTGGCCTCCAGTCATCCATCCATTCTGACCGCAGTGTGTGTGTGTGTGTGTGTGTTGTTGTTGTTTCTCCCAGGATCTCCTGTCTCTAGGTCCTGGGAATCAAGCGGACTAGCAGAGAGTAAACACAGCTGGGGTCATACAGGGCGATATATAGGTTTTCTGTGCAGCCGAGAACAACCTCGCAGCATCATCGAGGCAGAAGCATTGCATGTAGTGTATCATTCGGAAGAGGACAGCTACGGGGTGTGTTTTAGAAAGAGAGACTGACAGAAAAACAATTGACCCATCGATTCACTGACTTCAGTGGCTTCATTCCAGAGTATTAATAGGGTTGGACCGATATTAGCCAGTTGTCCAGTGTTCCTCTCTGAATACAGCTACATAAATACAGGCTGTCAAACCTGTCAAACCGAATCTGGTAAGTTCATTCTTCATTTAAAGGCCCAAGCTATCCCACATTCCCCCATTGAATAGGTGTGGTGGATCACCCTGCCTTAAGGAGCTGCTAACCCTAAAAGAATTTCATTAGTCTGGTGTCCAATGGAGAGTTTTTGTGTCCCATGATGGTCTAAATGCTGTTTCAGAGGCTTTTCCATGCTGATAAGAATAAACTTTTGTGGGAAACTTTGAAACCTTGTAACCTTTTGGTATGAAACGTGGACAAATTTAAAGCTTTTGAATATCAAGGCTTCAGTCTACAAACACTGTTATCTGCCTTCAAAAACCCTTATCGGTCGAACCCGACTAAAAAACTGCACAATTGAACACAACTGTGCAAGTGCAAATAATTCTGTCTGCACTCGCTGTACTGACACTGTGTTGTCAGTGTGAGAAAAAACGCAGACATGTTACTGATTCCTGATTCCAGGAAGTTCCGGATATTTACGAGCAATGGCCACACACACCCACACCCACACACACACACACACACACACACACACATATAAAGACAGACACATGGTCATGTATTTATGAGAGTGATACAGATCTCTAAGGAGTCTATATGTGTCTTTGAAGAGTGGATAACAAACGGTTTAGACTCCACTACTTAGATGTGAACGTGAACTCATGGACCTGGAGTCTGTTTAAGTATATATGTGTGTGTGTGTGTGTGTGTGTGTGTGTGTGTGTGTGTGTGTGTAGGTGTGTGTGTGCTTGCATATCGCTGCTCAGGAACTAAGAAAGCAGTATCGCTTTCAGCTTGATCACCATGCATTTTTGAGTTGATCTAAAGGGTGCCAAGGGTGGTAGAATTTTCTCATTATAAGATCCCTTGATTGAAATAAAAACATGCAAATCCCTAAAATTGGAATTACAGGGTGTTCACATAACAGCAGCGTTATCTGTCTGCTGCTCTGTTAAGCTGTTGACCCGGGGCAGGGGGGGTTAGCGGTCAAGGACCAGCCAGTGCAACTGAAGAGTTTATCTCTGTGTGGTCTTTGATGCTGATGTGACCGACCAAACTGTCCATCTGATGGATGCCTCTTCATTACGCCGCCGAGCATCTGGCCAGCTCAGGTCACGGATAGCCGCTTCACATGAAGTAAGGGCTTAGTCTCTGCCTTTCTTCACATTGCAAAACACACGTCAAAATAGCACTAAATACATCTGCGCCAATTGTACTGGTGGGACAGGCAAAAACATCAAGGGGCAGGCTAAAAACTCCAATGAAGACGAGATCAAAGCGGAGCTCTCACTCACAAATGGAAGGAAAAAACTTCTCAAACCAAGATAGCTAAATGCAAAGTGTGCAGTTGAAAAAGTGCACACAAAAAAAAGTCACCTTTTGCTTTGATGGTGGGGTATAATATTAATTTTAGCACATTACATTCTAGGTCCGCTGTAGAATGAAATGGAAACTCTGTGTGAAGTGTTATTTTCTTATGTTTGTTGGTGAGAGCTCCCTTCGCATCTAGTCTCTGAAACAAAAGTCAAAAGAGAAGAAATCTCACGTGAAAAAGTGCCCACAAAAATGTCACCTTTTGCACCGATGATGAACTAAAATACATTCACTTTAGCTTGTGTCACTACAAATGTAGAATAAAATGGAAACTTTGCTTTTAGACACCTTGGTTTTATCTTAGTATCTTTATTATCTGGTCCAGTAACCAACATCTCTGTTTTGTCAGCACTGAGGAGCACTTTGGATTGACACACCTATAATTGTAGGAGTTGGGAGCGGTAATAGGTAACAGGTAAATAGAGTTGAGTGTCATTAGCGTATCAATGAATGGATGATTTACTGAGAGATAGCATGTAGATAGAGAATAGCAATGAGCCCAGAACATCTGAACCAGAACATATTATGGTTGACTGTATAGAAAGCTGTGCTTAGGTCCAGTAGTAATAGCACAGTAGCATGGATGATTTGATTATTTCACAATCTAGTTTGAGAGTCTATCGATGCACTGCAAAAAAGGTTAATCTTAACTACTCATGTAGGCCGAATCCCAATTCACCCCTTGGCCCTACCCCTTAGCCCTTCCCCTCCGTTTTGCGTGTTCACGTGTAGGGGTAGGGGTGTCCCAATTCTCTTGTGATCGAGGGGTAGGGTGAAGTGTGAGGGCTACATGGCCCTCCAAACGGAGATTTTTCAGGGGCACACTACAAACCAAGGTTAGGAGAAATCTCCCAGAATGACCTGCAAATCAACTGGAAGATCATGGCGAACGCTACACTGCCATCCAAAGTGAACCACAAATGTAGTATTTTCTTCGTTAATAAAGATTTAAAAAATCTAACTCTGGTATTATCTTAGTTTAATGTTGTTTCAATGTATTATAGACTTTTTCTTTATAACAAGCATAACAAAAAAACGCTAGTATGCTGATGTCTCTACCTTCGCTAGTTAACGTTACAACATTGTTTTTAGGCTGATTTGTGCATGACAGTCCTGCATTTTGACATATTTCCATGTCGCATTTCTCCCCTTTGATGGCATATGACGCCCGAAATATAACTCAAGTCCAGCAGCGAAGTTGCTGCACTTGTTACGGCTCCTCTAATATCAGTGCAGACTGGCAGGGTAACGTTAGGAGCGGCTTGCTAGCCTACAGAGCATCGCTAACGCTATTCTGTCATGAAGTGGTCTGGTAATGAAGCAGTGGTCGTTTTTATTTGATGACTTGTTTGATCGATTAGTAGCGTGAAGCGTATAAATTGTGAACGAATCGCGAGCGTCCATGCTTTTCTATCTCCATCAGATGAACGGCAAATGTCACTGTGATAATACCATTATTGCCATAGTAATCTCCGATAACAAACTTGCCGCGTCTGTTTACGGAAACATCATCGATGACGTATCAGGGTCTTGAAGGGTTGTCCCATTTCTTAGGGGGAGATTTCAACCACTACCCCTTGTGACTCTGTTCCAAGGGCCAAGCCGAAGGGCGAGGGACACTCAAAAACGAGCCCTAGGGGTGGGATTCGGCCGTAGTCTCATCTTTCATCATCAAAATATTTTTTTCTCCAAACAAATTAAAATTTCTACCAATGGGGTGAGATAATTCCACTTGTTTCCAATGCAGTTTCACTTGTTTCAGGAAATTAGGCAGAATAAGGCAGACCACTCCACCAGTATCAAGTGAAGATATTTGACTCAAAGACAGCCTTATAACAATTTGCATGGTAATGAAGTGAGATTATCTCACCTCACATTTTTTCCACTTGTTTTACGGTAACATTTTATGACTCAGTACAAGATTAAATGTCTTGTTAAAACGGATATTACAGGTACGGCTATATATATATATATATATATATTCTTTGTGTGCTTTTCCTCAGTGGCCAGTGTGCCAATGTGCCAGTTTCCCTTAGAAATGTTTGCCAAAAAAAACCCACCCTGGTCACCATTTGGCTGATATTCCCAGCAAACATGGTTTTATGGGAGCAGATATTTACTGGATGTGAAGTTAAAAGTTAAATCATCTCACAGTATTTGACATCATTAAGGTGTGAGAAATGGAGGGCAGGGTTGTCAGTAAGTTAGCGACGTGCCTTCCTGTCTCACCACAGCCCTTCCTTGAAACACACAATTACACACACACCCACACACACGTAACACTTTGAGGAATCACCAATCATGTACAAAATTGTACAACATTTACTGGCATGTAAGACAGTTAAGTTTATTTGTGTAGCACCTTTCATACACAAAGGCAATTCAAAGTGCCTCACATAAATACAGAATAAAATAGATAAAGAGCAAATAAAACAAGGCAAAAAAACTTTGTACACACTATGTATATGCATTGTGCTGTCCAGACTACTATATGGTTATAGTGAATAGATTGAGATGGACCAGCCTGAAAACACACTCAAATATCACTTCAATTCACCAGGGGTTGACCATTTTATACACTTAAAAGTCATAAAAGGATGAACAGAATACCCTAGTAGAGATGAAAGTGAAAGTTCACTGCAATGGTAATTTCACATCCTTGGATCGCGTTGGGAAATTAAGCTGCTAAAAATCGATCAAGATTTAGTTGGGATCCTGAAGCGCAACAGGGTATCTAATTTTATGAAGCGTGATTAAGAGATTGTCTTTGAAGTCTGTCGCTCTCTCTTTTCTCATCCACACACACACACACACACACACACACACACACACACACACACACACACACACACAAATGCATCACTTCCACCACTTCCCTTTAGTAGGAACACATAGACACACAAATTGTTGTGAGGGGAAGGAGGTGACTCTCTTCCTCATTTACTCCCTCCGCCCTCCACCCCCCCCTCCATCGGCTTTCTCTATTCTCTCCATCTTCCCCTTTTGCCACTACTACTTGCCTGTTGTTGTGTAAGGGAAAAGTACTCTGTGCTTCACCACCCAGACCCTCGGTGAACAACTGTGAACCAGAGCAGAGAGGTGAAGGATTCAGCTACACTTGTGGCTGGAAGGAGGGAAGGAAGGAAGGAAGGAAGGAAGGAACAAACAAACTAATGTATTGTACCAAAATGTCACCTCTGGCTCTGCTCTGTCATTCACTGTGCTCCAGCTCTCCATGGTGAACTGGTATGGCCTGTGACCCCCACCGGCATAGCCAATCAGAACCAGACACATACCATAAGCCCCTGGAGTCGCATTGGATGAGAGTTTGTCCCGGGGACCCACATAAAAGGAATTTTTGTTGTTGATTTTGTATTGAATTGTTTAATCATCTACACTGAGAGATAGTAACCTAGCATTTCTAATTTCTGCTGAATCGAATTATAGTGAAATTAAACTATTCCTCATTTTGTTGGGGACCCTCTGGAATCCCCTCAAGGACCCCTGGGTGTCCCACGACCCCACTGGTCCAGACACATGGTGGTGACATAATAAACCTCTATAGCTCCTCTGTCCCTGCTCCTCTCTTTACCCCCGCCTCCTTTGTTCCTCTCCTCTTCATATCCTCCTTTTCTCCCCCAGGCTCTCCTCTTCGCTCCTACTCTCCCATCCATCATGGCTTTGCTCCTTGCCCTTCCCATAGAAAAGCAATTTCCAATCCATATTTCTACCTTTTATGTCCCCTAGACACAAATGATCTCTTTTTAAGACTAAACTGAGACTAAAGGCATGTTCTCCTTGTTTCTCAAATTCAACTCAGGAGAAAAAAACACATGACAGCTCATGTTGATCTCACTCTGATCACAACAACAGATCTCCATGATCTGAAATAAGTGTCATTTAACTCTGCTGACCATGAGATTACAGAAAGATCTCAAAGGTGTGCATTTTCCTGTTTCCTGTTTCCACAGGGCAAACAGACATATAGTAGGAGCTGACTACCATTATACAGTATACGTCACATGTTAGCATCTTCACATTGATCTCATGTAGTCTCAATAATTGATTCGCTCTGTTGTCTCCTCGTTGCTCCTAAGAGGGTTTTAGGAGAAACACTTCAGATGCAGCTGATCACAAAATGATGCAAAAATACCCTATTTCTTAAGAGATGAAGAAAAGCTGAACCCCACACATTCCTAGATGCATGCACGCACACACACACCTACATAAACTCATGCACAGCCACATGCTACTACTGTGCTTTAGATTTACAGTTCTAAACACTTCCCTGAAGAAAAGAGAGACAGTCTGTCCAGAAACCATTACATACAAAGTCCCTAAATTGTGTTGGTTTCATCCTTTCTTTGCACGTGCACTTTATTTTGTAAATAAAACAACTTTGTCCTCTGCTTTGTCCTCTCGTCAGTATTGCATTGCATTTCCTTTACTAATTTCAGCAATTTAACTTGAGTTGGTACGCTTTCCACCCCTGACGTACATGGCACCGGTCTGTCGCGTTGGGTGGTTTGCTGTCAGAGTTACATGGCGCCGCACTGTGTGACAGTTTCTCATCATTTTCTCAGTAATCAGACCATGAACGGCATTACCTCAATAAAACCGCAGTCCCTGCTATCTGGGAACGGCATGTGTAAATGGTTCAGGTTGGTGAAAAACATTCTTGGAGCTCAAGGCCCAACGTCAATGTCATTTAAACCTAAGTGGCTAAAAAGTAAAATCAAATAGCATCAAATACTCAGCCGAATCATTATATTTACTAACATTCCTCCTTAAATACAGCCCTTACATTCACTTTGGTACTTTTGTATTACTGTTGACGTATGTTTGCCAAAACAGGTTTTATTTTGAAAATGTTAACGGCAAGTTGATTGCAGCTCGCTAAAGGCCACCTAGGGGTGAAATTGTGGTACAACATATCAATAAAATACGATAACATACAAATGTCAATTATTATTTATTCAACATTTTTTTACATTTGACATCAAAATGTTTTGTCTTTAATAAGCAAAATCATCATTGACAGTATAAGGCACATATAATAATAACAATAATAATAATAAGTCAATATTAATCACATTTTGCTCAGATAAAAAAACTAAATTGCAGCACATATAATAATAATAATAATAATAATAATAATAATAATAATAATAACAATTCAATATTGATCACATTTTCATAACTTTCCTAATAACAAAGCACTATATCATCCATATAGAGACGATAGGGGTTGATCGGGTTATTGATCAATACCACAATCTTCCCAAACAAATAAAGTCCATTTTGCTCAGATAAAAAAAAACAAAATTACAGTAAAAATCACATTAAAATCACAGAATCATACAGTAAATAATAGCTGAGGTAGTGTGTAACGCCTCAATCCTCCACATCCTGCTTAGAGATGCAGCAGCAGCAGCATTTCAACAGTCTGCGGAAGAAATGCCACCTTTCTTGGGCTTGTTCTTCTGGGCCTGGAAACCAAACAGAAGAAATCCATATCATCATCATGTAAATGTCCTGTATGAAACAACAGGCTTCTAAATTGTTGACGAGACGCTGTGCAGCAGATAGATAACTTACCAGACCGGAGCTCAGCTGTTGCTCTCCCCAGTTCCAGGCCATCGTCAGGGGAGTCAAGGGAGATTCACAGGAATCGACATAGCATTGATTGACATATTCCACAACTGTGTCCTCACAACAGAGTGTGTCCCTCAGTGTGAGGATCTGCTGGACTGTATAGTGAGTGATGGCTCTGGTCATCATGTGGACCCTGTGAGAAAGGGCCATCTGCAAATTGAGCTTGCTGCCAAATAGACAGTGGAGGCTGTTGTGGATCTGGGTCACCATGCTGGGGAACTCTAGTGGATCCAGGTGACCGTTCACCTTCTCCACCCTCTTGGACACCTTCACCTTGTATTGCGCAAGCAAGTTCTCCACCTCAGCAATAATGGGCCAGTTGTCTAGATTAATAGGAGACTCCATGTTTCCATCGTGTATATAGATAACGGTCAGACCAATTATCTTCCTGATGCTTTCAAGGTGCAGCACTAGTTCCTGGTGGTTTTTTTGTGGCACTGTGATGTTTTCAAGCGTTTGCCCTGCTGTCTGACGACCAGCTCAAGATGGCTTGGGGCAGGATGGAGGCTTGAGGGTTCCCAAACAGCTTCTGGACCTGGGTGGTCACTGCTTCGGTGATGCTCCCGATCAGGCTGGGGCTCCAGGAGTCCAGAGCGCCGTTAAGCTCCTCGACTCTGCCGAGTTTAGTAATGCTGCGTCGGACAGAGCGGACCATGCGGATCCCGGTGGCTCTGAGTAGTGGACTTGGGTGTCCGGACTCTTCAGAGCAGAAGACAGCTTGTTCAATACCTCAAGCACCATGGTGACAGCCAGGTCGCTCAGGGCCATAAAGGCTCTGTCATGGGTTTGAGCCGTCTGGTTCATCAGGCTCAGCAGCAGCCTTGGCACCAGGTCCAGGTCCACCAGCACATCGGGTGGACAGCACAACTCAGCGCATCGATGAAAGGTCACCGTGCGGGAAATGCTCCTCATTGCTTGGACAACCTCGGCTTTTACTTTGTCAGTACTGGAATTAGACACAAACAAACCGCTATAGAGGGACAGTGGTATTTATGATATACATTATGTATAGTATGAGACTTACAGATAGGAGAGGTCTCCTGAAGTCATGTCCTGATTGGGACTGTTGTTCAACTCTTTTGCAGCCTGTAGTTTGATGCTGATTGACATCTCATTTCACCTCTTGTTGAAAGAAGCGTTTATTTTGACATTCCACAGCTCAGAGTCACACCGACTGACAGAGCTGTGACAGACCTGCGACGAAAGCATCATATTGAAGTAAGTTTTAAGGTTTAGCATCGGGTTTAGGTTTCCTAACAACTTTTACGAAAGTTGAGTTGCTGTGTAGATGCATATTGGCAACTTGGCTCCATAACAGACAGTTAATTAGATAAGAGACATCGGTATTTGTGGTGGGCTCCCCACAGTACCGGGGTCCGTGACAGACAGAGACGTAGGCAGGAGGAGAGTAACTGGCCAGCGGGCCGTTTTATTCACAAAACCCACAATAAACCCGGCCCCGGCGCTGACGGCAGTGTAGAGCACCGTCTTCCCCGGCGCGCTTCCTTCCTCCCGGCAGGTCGCCTTCGATGCCTGCTCTCCCACTCCGTCTCAGCCGCTCGCAACCTCGCCTCCGTTCCGGCAACCCCGCTGTGGACCTGCTGCTGGCTCGTCTCTCTCCCACACATAGTCCGCTCCGTCTCCTGCCGACTTTCATGCGCTCTGCCATCCTCTCACACTGGCGCTCTCACACAGTCCCACACTCACACGCAGGTTAAAAAGGGCCCGGCTGCAATCAGGCTTAATTGGCCGCAGCCGGTCCAGGATCCAGGGTAGAGTCAGTCCACTGACTCAACTCTCCCCTGGATCCAAGTTAAGCCTCACCCCACCCTCCTCCCAGCTGCCACAGTATTTTTTTTAAAATTTACTCCCATAAATAAACTATGCAAATTATGTCACGCACAAATGCTATCTTATCTCCTTGGTGCTTGAGCTTTATTTTCTGAAAATATTTTGGATGTTTAACACTTATAGACCCAGATTATATATTCATGAAAACAGTGACCCGTGTGTGTGTGTGTGTGTGTGTGTGTGTGTGTGTGTGTGTGTGTGTGTGTGTGTGTGTGTGTGTGTGTGTGTGTGTGTGTGTGTGTGTGAGAAAGAAATTGAGCTGCAGTTCCGAGGTGGAGACACTGGCTATGTTATGTTAAAGAATTGTAGTGAAGTAACCCTAGTGGACCGCACTATCTGCCACATTGAAGAACTCCAGGTTAAGTGAATTATCACTTCTACCTCTAATCAGCAATCATAGGATTCATTCATGCTCCTTAGATGCCAGGTTAGGATTACACACTAATTTTCTGTCATGGACTATGGACCCCCTGAAGTAGCCTTGGCCACTCCATGTATAAAACTCTAGCTCCGCCACTGCTGCTCGGACGTCATCATGCTATGTGTGTGTGTGTGTGTGTGTGTGTGTGTGTGTGTGTGTGTGTATACATGTGTGTCACCCCTGTGTACAATCATCAGACTAAACACTTGCATTGGCCGAGCATCAATAACAGCACAATCAAACTAGCCTTCGGCGTGTTATTCCACTACAAATACTGGGAAACTCTGAAAGGATGAGCCATGCTTTTGTTTGCAAGGTGTTTCAGGTGCTTCCTCGGTCTCTGAGTAGTCTAATAACCAGGTGCAACTGCCAACGCATGGGTTGGTTCTCAGGTAATTGCCAAATACACACCAGGAAGACTGAGCCTCTGCTAATGCTGCATCATTTGGAGTGGTAGGGTGCCAGTGTTCAAGATCTAAACAGTTTGCTGTTGCCCATATTACTTCTACTCATTTGGCTTAAATCTGTTGCTCTTTTTTAATATTGTAAAAGGCCGAATGTAAAAAAGAATATGTACCTTTTTATTTCTCCTCTTAAGACCACTTTTCTTCCCGCTTCAAAAACAAACACACTCTCTCGTCTGGTCTCTCTCTCTCTCTCTCGGGTCGAAAATCAAGCTGCCACTTATCTCTCCAGGAGCGCTAAGTGGCGAACCTGGGGAACCTGGAGAACATCCGTTGTGTTGACTGGATATGCAGTGTTTTTCAGTTGCATTTGTTTTCAGGGTTTGTGTGTTTTTGATATTGCATCGTTTCTGTATTTGCAGCGTGTTTGCTGTTAATGTATTTGTTTTGGCTTTCTGCAGCAGGTTTTTTTTTATTTGCAGCACGTTTCCGTTGTTGCATTTGTTTGCATCGGCATCGTTTCTGAAGCTGCAGCACGTTTCTCCTAATGGAAATGTTTTGGGTCGTTGTAGCGCGTTTGCCCTTGTCGACCACCGTAGATTACAGAGGAAAACCAAACTATAACTATTCACCTGGCACTTAGACTGATCTTAGAAGAGTCAAGAGGCAATACTTTTTTTTTCACCATATCCACTGAGTTTGCCAGGAATTAGTTTCAGTGTTAAAGGGTAATTCCGGGATTTTTCAACCTGGCCTCTATGTCCACAAAATCGCTTTTATTTTTTATTTTTTATTCGTGTTATTATCCAAATGTCTGACAACATTATGGAAAGGGTCGCTACAGAAACAGCTCGGAAAACGACGGTGTAAAGGATACGAAGATAGTTTATGAAAGCGAGAGGGTGAACCAGCTGCTGCAGGTTCTAGCAGTTCCTCTACGTAAACTCAAAACTCGTTCTCTCCGACTCACGTATCAACCGTAATTGACATATCAGACATTTGGATAATAACACGAATAACAATCTGAGCCCGTCCGTGACAAAAACAAGCACTTTTAGTGGACGTACTTTGACCGGCCGAGTATGCCATTACGGATTACGTTGCCGCCATAGAGCCGCCGTTACGCGACTGCCGGTTGAGCCGATGGACCGGAGAAACTCAGAAACTTTTGGGATCTACTTAAAGGTATGAAAAGCGATTTTGTGGACATAGAGGCCAGGTTGAAAAATCCCGGAATTACCCTTTAAGGAAGCTAAGGATAGAAACAAGATAGGGCATCAGGTACACATATACAGTACATATACCCTGTCATACATACCCATATAAATATCCCCTCTCATATAATAACTATATAGGCCCCATACAATACCCATTATAAATGACAGGAATAAATCAGTCTGTCAAGGATAGTTAATAGACCTATGGAAGGGCAAAGAAATGAAGACAATCAATAAATAAGAAAATCAATGAGATAAAATAAAGCGCTATGGAGTTCAACCCTTCCTCAGGATAGGAGCTGACAGCCTTTTCCCAGAGGGACGGAGAGAGGAATACTGTAGTTATTGGCTGCTTGTCAGAAAACAACTTCAGAGCTTTACATTGCATCCATGTGGAGAATATAGAAGGGACGGAGGACCAGTTGCAGTCAGGGATGTAGGGTGAGCCCACCTCCACTCCACCCATACATCATAATAGGTAGTATCAAACTGATTTAAAAAGCCACCCGAATAAAAAAAATGACATGCTGTCCATCCAATTATCGTGCAAAGGGGTTTGATTAAATGTGACCAAATCCATATGTTGCAAAATAGATTCCTTCAAAATAGATTCCCTCGTGTCACTAACTAGTCCCGTTTACAGCTTTACACTGCCTTGTCCTCCCCAATTTTTCGAGTCACCAGCCTCCTCCGGTCCCAAGCCACCCCCTCGAGCTGCAGTCCACTGAGTGACAAATAGCCACTGAGTCGTGGTATTGATCCCTCTAGGGGAAATTGGCATCGAATTGAACTGTAAGGTCACTAACAATGATGAAGGCTTTCACTCTGCAATGACCCCCTGGGAATTGATCAATTCACTTAGAAGTGACTCAGGATGGGGTACAAGTTTGTGCAGACACACACACACACACACACACACACACACTACTGTAAAAGACACTAAGCTGAGCCAGGCTGTATGAAAGACGATCCGCCTGTTTACTTGTTGACCTTTAAATGAACTACGGCTGGTGTGCCACCCATGGCGCGCCGTCTGCCCCTGCGTAGGCTGAATAGTCCGATGTAATTACCCCAACTTGTATGGAAATCCTCTGAAACACAACGCATGGCTGGAGTCGCCACAATGAGACGAGGTAGGCAGACTGCGATCTGATGAGGCCCTGTAATGTGCATAATCAGGGATGAAAGGGATGAAAGAATAAAATGAAAGAAATGAAACGTTTATTGTCTGAGTTCTGTGTGTGTGTGTGTGTGTGTGTGTGTGTGTGTGTGTGTGTGTGTGTGTTTGAGTAGGGGGCAATAATTACAGGGGCACCAGCATACACAGAGATTAAGATGGATGTAGGAAGAAGGGATCAAAGAAAGTGGAACGAGTAGGATATGAACGAAGAGGAAGGATGATAACATGGAAAATTACATGCCAGTAGATCCCAATAACAATAACATTGCCTCATGCTCTATAGACCTGGTTCCCACAGCGTCCATTTTGAACCTTTATCACTCACAAGCACAGTACAGTCAAGCTACGTCCTACAGTTGTGTACCAAGATGCACATCACACAAAAGTCAGGAATCCGGCAAATATTTCTCAGAAAAACATGTTTGAAACATATGGACCCCAAGGACCTGGAGGGATATAGGTTCACATTTTTAAAGTTCATATTTTTGGCCCACTATAGCTAGCTACTGGAAGCTAACTTCACTTCTCTGCAAAATTCAAGTAGCCGTTGGTATTGTTCCTGAGATTGCTAGCTAATTTGAAAAGGTCCATCTGAAGTCCTTACTAAAATGTGTTTAAGTAAGGTAAGTAGTAGTAAGTAAGTAGTTTTATATATATATATATGTGCGCGTGTGTGTGTGTGTGTGTGTGTGTGCGCGCGCAGTTCTGGTAAAGATTATTGGCACTCAGATAATGACAGATAATGTACAATATCTATCTGAAATCATTGGAAATCGCATCAACTATTGTTCACACATCCACCTATTGATTTAGCACATGATCAAACAATAAGAATTTGTTTTTTCAAAGTTAAAAAGTGGCCATGATTAGTGGCACACTATGGAACAATTCAATTCTGAGGAAATTTGCAGTGTAATTCAACTCACCTGTGGCGGGTTGCAGGCGGCCACATGGTATAAATGAACCTATGATCCATTTTAAAGTGCTAACAGTCGGTTCTGCCTGAATTTAAGAGATATCCTGTTGGTTTAGTATCATCTAGTGTCAGTGAACCTATCTATTGTCGTGTATTTCTAATGGTAAAAACTGATTTCCTCAACAACAATACAGGAAATTGTAACTGTGCTAGCACGGTGTGCAATGTGACACTGCAGTGGCACAGAAAGAAAGAAAGAATGATGCATGTGGAGAGTTGAACTAATGTATTAAATCAAGCACTGGTGCCAGGTCAGCTCTGATGTCATTTACAGCCACGCGTGTGTTTCTATGCGTGCAAGTGCGTGAGCAGTTCTCTGTTGCCCTTGCCGCTGGTGACCCAGGCAATGGGTCTCCTTGGCAACACTGACTCATTTCCTGGTTATTGGGGTTAGAGGATTTGAGCGAACCAATGTTCCCTTCGGGATCGTCATAATGAACTCTGTCTGGCACTCTGTCTAGATCGGAGCCAAGAGACAGAGTGGGAGTAAACTCACGGTACCAGTAGGCCTGATGGAGAACAATTCACTTCACAAATATATCATATTGTCTTTGCAAAACAGAATCATTTACTGCACCAATAAATAAACTAATAATCTAATCATGGAGATCCGGCCCTGATAAACTCCTCTTGGTCCTAGTGGCGTGTGGGTTCATGTCCATTCTGTCTGTAGACCCTATTGGTCAGCCTGCCTCTCTTTGAATTGAGTTTGTTCCACGTTGAAGTGGTTTGACTTACTGATTGTTAAGCCATAACATAAAAGAGACGGACAACAAAAGTAAGGTGCAAAAAATAAATTGGGTTTATTTAAAGAGTAGGCTAAATGTCTGTGTCATGCGTGTGGTGTATGTAAACAGTGGATATGTAGGCATCAGTGACATGGATGTCAAAGTAGAGAGAGAGAGAGAGAGAGAGAGAGAGAGAGAGAGAGAGAGAGAGAGAGAGAGAGAGAGAGAGAGCGGCAGCCGTAACACTGATCTCTAAATAATTAGTTTCATGCCAAAATGAGATATCCACCATTTATACAAAAGTGACACCTACTTTTACAAAAAGATTGATGGCACAATTTAAAACAAGTGATGGTGCTTTTTAAAGGATAGTGGGTGATTTAAGTCCTTGGCTGACAAAATGAAACACTTTCTCAGAGTAGATACACTATATATTTAGAAAGATGAACTTCAGAAAAAGTTTTTCCTCCCCCACAATGGATATACAATATATTGTTTGGTCAGTGCAGTGGCAGTTTGTGTCCACGCCGCTGAGTGCAGGATGTGCAGGACACAAGCGATGAAGCAAGAGGTCAAGATCAAACAGTCCTCAAAAATCACTTCTTCACTTTTACTGGAAAGGTACAAATACACTAATATCTATCCATTTACCATGAAGGACAATATTCTGGCCCACCTCCCACAATGCTCTGTGCCAGGGGTTTGGCTGACCTCCTGCTTGGCTAATTCACACACACACACACACACACACACACACACACACACACACACACACACACACGCACACGCACACGCACACACACACACACACACACACACACACACACACACCAAACACACTCAGCCAGGAGTGCTAAATCACATGTGCAGGGTTAACGAGCCATCTAATGGAAAGGTTACTGTAATATCCTGTGTGTGTGTGTGTGTGTGTGTGTGTGTGTGTGTGAGATGGTGGTATCATATTAGTCAAATTTCGCTTGTAGCAGCATGGCTCTGCTTTCGCCTGCTGGTGAAACCAAACCAGGTACACACAATATGACAACAACAGAGGACATAATGCTGATCCAGGACCCTCTGGGAATCTGTCATTGTATTGGTTGCTGCCTCTCCCAAAGGGTCCCGTGCTGCTGCGTTGAGATTTCTCCCTACGAAAGTCGGAGAGGTCGATAATGGTGGAATGCGCTCTCCTACGCACAAATAAATCTTTACACCAGGAAGAGAGACAGAGAGATACAGACAGATATCACCGACAGAGACAAGCTATGATCAGGACATGGAGATCTTCTTTTATCTGATATCTGTCTACATATTTGCTACATACGGTGCATATTTGAGCGGTCATCGGCCATTTAGACTGTCTGTCTGTTGAAACCTCCACGTAGACTAGAGACTAGACAGACAAGATAAGAGAGCAGCTTTGATGTTGAGCACCTTGTGAAAATGTCTCCGGATGAAATTGCGACTGTCTTTCCCCATCCACTGGGCAGAGAAAAGAGAGGGGGAAGGAGAGAAGATGGAGGGAGGAAGGAAGATGAGAAAAATATGACCAGGAAGTGGTGAGATTGATGTTGATGCGCGTGTGTTTCTGTCATTGTGTGGTTTCGTGTGAATGCCTGTGTGGACTGCGTTTACCACGACAATGTGTTTGTGCCAGTGTGTGTGTGTGTGTGGTCATGAGGCGTGTGCGGCAGTGGAGTTACGAGGGTTTTAAAAACTTGCCAGATGGGTTTGGACCACAGAAACTAAGTGACCACCAGCTGGTCGTCTGCAGCCACAGAAGGTGTTCAGATCAAATAGCCTTTGCTGGTTATGTGGCGTTCCCTCCCTGCCGCTGGCTGTGGAGCATCTGGTTACAGCAGCTAACGTGGAGCCACCCATACCCATCTGCCAGATTCAGAAAACTTTATTAAATATCAAAATGCATGGGAGAGAATATTGCTATTGGCAGGAGCTCCTCAATTAAAATACCTGACTGAAAGCAGAACAATCTTACACAAAGTTATTGGTCTTAAAGCTGCACTGGGTAAGATTTTATGTCTTATCGGCCTAAATCACAGAGTGGGGCTGCAGTAGAGAAGAGCATCCCATCACCAGTCATTGAGATGGCGTAGATTCATCCTATTTGGTGTTGGGAATGGATACTGATGGGTAATCTCCTCCGCCCAAGTTACACATTTTGAAAAAAGAGTGAAATCCAAACTGTCTCCTGAACAGCTAGTGATCAGCGCTCCTCTCCTCCCTCGTCCTAGACGTATAAGTCAATCACACACCAGCCGGGGTTGGTACACATGAGCGTGCTGTGTTCAGTTTACTGACGTTAAGTTTGTCTCGCTGCCATTTTCGGGGCCGCCGTCATGTTAAAGAGAGTCAGAGTTGTCCTTACTGCGGTTTGGATTGTGACAAACGGGGGGAAAATGTGGGTTAACACGGTGACACTCGGGTGCTTTGAACCGCTTAAAAGCATTCCCATGCCCTTCGTAACGGCATCGCTCCAGAGCGCACCGTTGGCATCTCATTTATCACAATTACATGAGTAAACTTATTGGGTAAAGCCGCAGAAATATGAGTATGAACTCCACCGGTGTGTCGTTTATTCATCGCGGCGGTGGTTACGACACACTGGAGACGCTGGGAGAATAAGACGGCATTATCCATTTATAGGGTTCTTCTGTGCCAGCGAGATCTCGTGTCAAAATTCACTCCCTTGTTTTTACAATGAAGTCAGAGTCACGATGTTGCACCAGCAGTTCCTGCTATATCTGTCACTGGGTGACAACTGCAACATTTAGCCAGCAGGGAAAACATCAGATGAGTTCAAAGCAACACAAACACACATATGCAAATACTCACACACATACTCACACACATGCACAAGCAGAATTTCCCATGAATACATGCCATTATGTACAGCAAACAATATCCCATCTCACAAAGGAACCACATATAAGCTTTGTTGTAACTCCGCTGATGAGGCCTTGTTTGCTACGTCTGCCCGCACCCCCCCCCCCCCGGGTGTTTGTGGTTGAGGACTTCATTACATCCTAAGGCTCATACTTGGCATACTTAACTTGACTTTTCAAACTTGTACTTAATGTTGTTTTGTTGTTCCCATTTTCAACCACAAACCACAATACGTGGTGACTGTGTGCATGTTACGGGAGCAAAACCAGAGGGGGGGTGGGGGGCATCCGGTTATTATTCTGTGTCAAAATGTAGCTGTCTCTCAAGGAGTTTGAAAAAGAATCCTTTTTTTTTTTTTAAGGCATTTCTGTTTCACTAGAGAACGCACATTGTGTCAGAAAAGATGTGAGTGTCAGAGAAGTTGACACGCGACGAAAGGTCGTGAACCAGACGATGTCAGTAAATGATGCGCCTCTTATAGCCCGCTGAGCCCCCGGGGAATCCAAGACGGGCAATTTCCTATGAATTGTTTCCAGTTGCTTCAACATGCGCCGCGGTTGCATTATGCTGAACGATCCCTTCTATGAACAATACCCCTGGCCATGTCCAGCCACGTAAACACGTAAATAGCCCCTATGTTATCATCAAGAGGAATGCACTTGTGTTCTTGCAGCATCCAGGAAGAAGTTTAATCCACACCTACACAGCTGCATGACAAGAATAGATGAGGACAAGACAGACGACCGGCTGGCACGATAAATAGCCCTATAAATCTACCAGGCTGCCTACTGTCTAACTGTGTTGGTGTGTGTGTATCACCCCAGGGGGTTAAAGTCAGTGGTAATGAGTGAGGCGGTTGCTAGCTGACTATTTGTCTGCATTCCTGACAACACCACACAAATGCCAACGCAAAATACATCCCGTGCCCGGGGGACGGTGTGTATGTGCAGACAGTGACGGGTGGCAAAGATGGCAAAGACGGTCTCTCAGAGGAGTGGCATTTCATTTTGTCTTCTGGTGCCGATATGTCTCCGTTTCTGTTTTTCCGGTGTGCGTACGGCGATAGGCAACCTGTGTGTCTTTCTCTTTTCCATTCTGTTTCACCCTCCTACCTCTTGGTGTTGTCGGTCAGTCAACCTGAGTTTCAATTATCGTCTGATCGGAGCTGTATTTTGAAGCCTTGAACGGGAATGCAACTAAATTTTAGATTTTAAAGTCACTGCACAAAATGACCATAATATTGGAGGTTGGTCGGTTATTGATCGATACCGATGAGTCAGTGATTACTTGGCCAGGTGCTGAGATTTCTGGCTTTCAAAACTGAATGGGAGAAAGTGGAAAAGGTGACTGTGGCCGTATTTAAGATCACGTCCTGAGGTATATTATTGTTTCAGTTTTGGAACTGATCGCACAAATATAATGGTAACGCTAATTTGGATATAAATGCTCAAACATCTCACAGAGTCAGTGTCTTTATTTTCAGAGCGGTAGCTCAAGGCTGAACATCGGGATGGCATCTCAAATTATTACAGTTCACTGTTTCATAGCTTTTGGAGAGAGTTACTCATGTGGACGTACCAACTGGACCACCTCAGGCCATGAGTGTAGAATATTAGAGATCTGAGACTGAATGGTATTCCCCAGCACCATGGGCAACGAGGTCTGGCAGTCTCAAGGATGCCATTTGGATTGGTCACTGTTCTCACAGCGCAGTATGGGGACAATGCTGCCATTCAGCCACACAGCAGCTGGATGGCCAGACAGACATCCGGCCACCCGGGTCAACCAGCCGGTCAGCCGGCTAGTCGGTAACGGCTCGATTCAGACTGCGTGAAGTCATGTCGGCCTGTCCATGGATTGAAATATGCACATTTAAGCTATTCCTATTCAGATTCGGCCTATTTGATGTTGGGTGTGCCTTTGTGGGTGTGCGCTCTGGTAGCGCCGTCTCCCTTGGTGATCCCTTAAAAACTCCAGTGGCAGGACACATCCTCCAACACAAAACCAGAATCAGGGAGTTGTTACAGTTCCTGTTCATTCAGCAAATCCTGGATGGAGGTGTGTTGAGGTAATTGCAAATGTCAGGGCTCTGCAGTCAACATGCCTGTTGTGGAGAGGCGTCACATTGCTTGATGCACTGCTGCTTGATATCTTTGGTGTTTATTAGCATGCAGACATCTTCTTTTACATCAGGAAAGCGATTGGAGCACTGGATGTATTGTAGGGGTTCGGGTGTGCAAGGAAAGGTGCTTACAAATGGATTTAAAGTGGTAATCCACAAGATTCTTCTTTATGATTGTGTTGACATCTTTGCTGCTCAGTGTTCATCGCTGTGGTGTTTCTCACTGCATTTCCCAGAGATCACCTGTCAATCAAACAGTGTGTCCAGCACTATGACGTCTTTCTCCTTGGATTTTCTGTTGATGGAGTTTGGGTTCCTGTAGGTGGCGCTCTTTTCTTTGTCTGTTCAGCCACGGTGGTTATCGCTGCTCATGCTAACTACCGCACAAGCATAAAAAGCAACTTAAGGCTTAAGTCAAGGACTGAATAGGGCCTAATGTCGGGTCAGAAACAAGCCAACACATTGAACTTTCTATACACTGTCAAATAATCAGGCAGGCAGGACTGCAGATGGACAACCAGCCACCCACTCAGCCCACTCAGCCCACTCAGCCCGTCACTCAATAGTATGTCATGAGTCAAGCCGTCGCCCTGGGTCGAGATGGGCTACATGCTGGAATGCCTGTCGAGTCGGGCCAGACTGCTCTCGCCCTGCAAAAGACTCCTTTATTTTCAGCCAGACATGAGAGAAAAGCACAGTAGTCATTACACCAATGGAGGGAGGGGGGTGAGAAGAGATTGATAACCAGCTGCCCAGAGAAAATGAGTGGTGTTACAGACTTCAAAAACAGAAAGGGACATCTCTGAAGTTCAATATGTCTTCAATTAAAGATTAGAAAATGGATTCCTCAAAAGAGCTCAAAAAAGTGTTTTAGTCTATTTTTTTTCTTCCTATTGAAATTATTAACAGAACACTTTTTTATTAAGTTGTAAATTGCAGTTTGAGTTTTACAATTCCAATCTGGTGCTTCAAGTCTCTCTGAGTCAGCCTCTGTCCATCTTCTTGTCTGATCCTCCCCCCACCACCACCACCACCAGCTCTCTCTCTCTCTCTCTTTCATGTATGTCTGGGTGCAGGGATATCTTAACTTTGAGGATGCTATCACAGGAATCCTTTCGGCCCTGGGCTGGGTGTGACAGAGAACCTGAAACGTAGACAGAACAGACTCGCCTCGACAGAGCGATGAATGAGCAGGAGAAATGGAAGAAGATGAAGAGAGCGGAGAAGTGATTCTGTCACGAAAATGATGAAAAAGGAGGAGAGAATGGGAGCGGAGATGTACGGGGGCCCAGCTGAGAAGGACTCTTATCTCTGTGAGCGTGATGGGGAGCGCTGTCTGACTCGTTCAGAATCTGACTACGGCAAGTCAGGATTCAGCCTGTCCCTGTGGAATCTCAAAAGATCTTGAGCAAAAGTAAAAGTAGAATAAAACATGAAATGTAACATAAAAGGTACATGGAGCATTTTTAAGGTGTCAGCACTGCCCCATAGTGCAAAACGACTATAATATATCTGCAGGGGTTTGATAGGGTTGTTGATCAATACCAATTACTCAACAATTACTTTGCCGAGATGAGAAAGCAGTATTATTATTCCAGTATGCATGGTGATATATTACCTCTTCTGTTTCTGTTCTCTTCCTGCTCTGATTAACTAGCTTACTCCTCTCTATTTTGAAAGTGTGACTCTTTACTTTGTGTCAATTTCAGGCCACTGTTACTAGATGGGTGCTGTGCCAGAGGCTTATCCACATTGTTGACCTTCTTTGTCTCCAATAGAGGCCGATAAAGGTCATAGATTACTCCTTTAAACAATATAACATTGCCCTGGCCGGTGCTTTGCCCTACGCTGCTGTGTGCTCGGGCGGGTAAATCAACTCCAGCGACACTCACAGACCGAACCAGCTGAGCTAGCCTGTTTGACCAGGGTTGGGCAACCAGAGTCTGCAAGTTTTCACTCCAACCAAACACTACAGCAAGAGATTTCATTGATTAGCACACCTTCAATCAGAGAGGAGGGACTAATCAGAAATCACCCGATGTAATGTTTGGTTGGAGTGAAAATCTGCACACTTTCGACCCTCCACCACTGGCCTGGACTCATTGAGGCAGCGGCTGAGAGGCCGGGCCAGATTGTTGGCTATCATGGACAATGCCCCTCATCATCCACTGCAAACTGTTCACTGATGGAACCGAGAAGCAGCTTCAGTCACAGACTGATCCATCCCAGGTGCACTAAGGAGCGCTTCAGGAGGTCCTTTATGCCAGCAGCTATCAGGGTATCAGCTCCTCCAACCCCAGTTAGTTGGCGGAGACTGGGACATTTGTTCAAACCGACATTTGTGAGCATATCTACACACACCTGCCATTGCACATGCCGTGATAATACATTGTACTCGGCACACATTGGAATTATGATGTTGCATATATTGCTGCATGTATGTTGCTGCTTTACGTACAATATCCTGTTAATCGACTCTTTGCGGTGATTCCTGTTCATCACCTACCTTTGGGGCTGTTTACCTTTGGGACTGGTAGACTCTATCTTACACCAGAGATACTGTTAGTACTGTTAGTGTTTCGCAATATTGAGACCACGTTTCCCATAAACCCTGCTGTTTCTTGTCACAAAGAGAATTTTTCTTCTCAGTGTATCAGCAGCAGCATACCAAGTGCAATACCTCTCTCATAACGCTTATCAATGATTGCGAAGATGAAAAATGGTTTCAATCGCTAACTAAAGCAAACCGCCATGAATACAGAGGTGTCACATAGTGGATATTTTCCTTTTACCAGCTTTAGGGAAATGGGACGTGGAAATTCACCTGGCACAATGTAGTTGTCGTTTACTCACACACACACACACACACACACACACACACACACACACACACCATTCATTCCATTCTCCATTTGGCATCTGCTTCCTTTCTACTACTAGCTCCAGTCACACCATTCCTGCTCCAGCTGGCTGGAAAACATGACAGCATCTCCAGAGCCTCTTCCAGGACCAGGGGTTTCCCTCCTGCTGTGTGGCCCACTAACACTGCATCTCCCTGGGCTAGGCCAGCTCCAGATGTCCCTGCCCTGGTGAAGGCGGAGCTTCGCCAGATGAAGGAATTGTGGGTGTACATGTATGTATATGTGTGTGTGTGTGTGTGTGTGTGTGTGTGTGTGGGCGTGCGTGCGTGTGTGTGCACGTGTGTGTGCCACCCTAGCAGCTGTAAGACTGCCAGACATCATGGTCAGAGAATGTTTGACTAATCTCGTGTCCAGATGCTCAACGTGCCTGTGCTTGTGTGTGTGTGTTTGTGTATTCCGTAGACCTGAATAACCTGCCATACACACACACACACACACACACACACACACACACACAATTAAATGCATGAACGGACACATAATTTGCACTTTTGTCATATAATCGCCTGTCTGAGAATATACACACAGAAAGAAAGAAGGACAGAAAAAGTCCTTTTACATGCTCTCCGTTGCTACGGCCTCTTAAGTTGCATTTAACGGTTGCCTAGGTTTTCTGCATAACAAATCGCACATTCACACATACACTACAAATGGACATTTCAGTCAATCCAGTGCTGTTCTGTTGCGCTATTGTGTGACTGGTCTCTTAGCAGAACAGACAAACTAAATCTTCATTGTTCTCACCCATTACTCTCTCTCACAGTAATACCGGCACTCCAGTAAACAATAACTGGATATTATATAGTGAATGCAAGACACACCTGCACAAAAACACACATGCACAGACACACACACTCACACACACTCACGCCATGCTGGTGTGTCCCTTGTGGCGTTGTGCTCGTTAACTTTATTACATCACATAATTTTACAGGCTTTAACATCAGAGTTAAGCCATGTATGTACAGTAGATTGGATCGGCGTACGCATACACGGTAAACAAACACACACACACACACAAAGATACAGTTTACTCTTTTATTGTACAGATGGGGAACTATGTATCATAAAACACACAGCAGGTTTGCATTAAATCTTACAACCTCATCTGGGTTCTCTTTGTAGTTTCAGCTTTGTAGTGCACATCAGCGCACACTGCGAAACATCAACCACTGCAACCAGTTGATGTAGGATGTCATAAATGTTAAGGGAAAGTAATATAAAATCAGTGGAACATGATGAGTGCGTGCCAGGTAAGAGTTCCCATGACCGTGTGGCGACTTGTTAGCCGATTTTGATGCATCTGTCGAGTTTGATAGCTTTTGATTTGTCTTTTTTATGCTGCAAATGTTCCCTAGAGGATAAAGGATGTATTGTATATTGTGGTTCTTCTCATTAATATAGAATACAGTACTATAAGTGTGTAATAAATGTGGAGAACCCCGGGTAAAGTGATAGCCGGTGTTCAGTCTCCCTCTCTGTTACAGTTTTCATAGCTTTGTTGCAACCAAACTCATTGTTCATACATTATGCTCTGTCCCATTACCCAAACATTGTGAAAACAAGGGTTACCAAATTTTGATTGGGGTAGTATTTCTTCATTTCCCCCTCCTGAATACAGTACGTTAGCATCACCGTCATACTGTGCACGCCACGTGAGAGGATTCATCTTGAGGATACTTCTTCTATTGTCTCCCATGTCCCCTGGGTCCTCTGGGGTCAAAGGTCAGAGCGCCGGGGGTTGTGGGAAGTGAAGAGCTAAGAGCCCGGTTGTCCCAGGGACCCTGTTGCCGTGGCGACGAGGTCAGAACTTTCTCTCAGGAAAGTGAGATGGACCGACCGTGGAAGTTTTGTGGAGCCATTTCCTGTCCTAGCTGACCGAGCGACCGCACGGCATCACACTAAGACACACACACACACATACACACGATACTGTACACTTGTGCCATATCCTCAATACTCTTTCCTTTTCCCTTTTCTCATCCTCTTTTCTTCTGTTTGTACTATCCATATCTGATTGTTTGGTTCCACAGAGAGAGAGATTGTTTCTGTTACCCTTTCAACTCATCTGTGTATTCATCCATTAATGTGGTTTGCTGTATTGATGCCTGTTTATGTGTGTGTTTGTGTGTGTATGAGTGTGTATAGGGCAGAATGCACCTGTGTCTGTGTGTGTTAATTCATGCATGCTTTGTGTGTTTGAATGTCTATATGCTACCTCTCTGTGAAATTATCGGCATTTATTCTTATTGCTACGCTGACGATAATCAACTCTATGTAACTGTCCTATCCTATCCTATCCAAATGCTGGGTGTCCCTCAACTTCCTGCTTCTCAATACCAACAAAACATAGCAAACATGAAACAAATATCTACGTATCTCAAACAGATACATAGGTCTGCTTCCAGTCTGCCTGTGTGTGTAAGGGTGTGTCTCCTATCTGTTTCCAGACTGTGGCTGTGGCAGTGTTGACATCTGTGGTCCCCCACTCTTATGACGATGCTGACCAAGCATCACCCACATCAGACCTGGTTATTTCATCCAAGTGGCCTTACTGTGTTTATTCTGTATACTTTGTTTGTGTTCCATTTTACTTGCCCAAACCTCAGCACCTATTGCACATCCAACTGTCACGGTAGGGGGTTCCCCTCTGAGTAGCCCCTCCCAAGGTTTCTTCCACTTTTTTTTTCTAAAAGGCTTTGTGGGAGTTTTTCCTTGTCCTCAGTGACAGTCCAAGGTTGGTGAGTGTTGTTTCCATTGAGACTGTAACTGTGATTAAGGGACATACAAATAAACTTGACTTGGCTTGACATGCGTGCAAATGCGTGAGTGTGTGTCCAGATGGACTGTGGCAGTACGTCCAGGTGTGATTTGCAGCTCCGCACTGGAGGCCAGCTGGTTCCCCTCAGTGTTTACAAGGTAACTTTCACCTTACAGCAGGTACAAGCTGGTAGCCTATGTAATGCATCAGCAAGTCATGGTGTTTACTTCACGCTCAGGCCTAGAGAGATCCTTACACTAGGTCAAGCACAGATGGAATTGGTGTCTAATTTTACCCAGTTGCATCCTTCTCGCTTGAGAAGCTTGAGCTTGAACTTGAGTTCAAGTTATAGTCACAAGGTTATAGCATTTTGATGGTGTCTTGCCTCTACAATTCAACATATTCCTGGTTGAAACAAAATGTTGGGGGGGTCATAACGCCAGGAGGGAATGTTAGTTGGACCATAACAAACGTGTGAACAGGTGGAGGAGGCATTGTTAAAAAAATCTGTGATGGTATTATTGGTTGGAATTTGTATGTACACCCACTGGTACGCCAGGAAGTAAAAGTAATGAAATCTAATGAAAATGTAATTGTGACATTTTTGGATACAACGTCAATGTACATGTAGTGTTTTACAACCCAAGAGGACAGTGAAGACTGGCAGGGATTTCCAGATTTCCAGAGTTTCGAAGCGTATATAACAACATAACAAAACGACCGCAGGACAGTAAACTCAATCTCTATGACACCTTTACAAGGTTGTACCACTCAGCTCACGGGCTATATGACCTACACGCTGGCCTGCATCAGTAGTTCACAAGCACCAGGAGGGTCGTGGCACCCAAACATTGCCGATCGCACAGTCAAAATCCCAACCGCCCACCCTACAGTACCTCCACACCCTCTGCTTTGGTGTTGTGTGCCAAAGCCAGTGCCCCGAAACACATTTGGTCTAGCTCTATTACAGCTCCAGATGTTACCTCAGCATTACCTCACTCTGCAACCCTGAGCGCGAAGGGAAGGGGTACAGGACAGAGGGAAGAGGAAAGAAAAATGGAAACAGTATGTGCTTTTTTTATGGAGAGGAGTTTATACCGTGTCACAGGACATTATGACGCTGCTTTACTGAACCCTGGTTGATTGTAGTCTGACACCATACTTGGCCCTGGACCCTCAGCACATGGCCAAGGGGGTAATTACATTGACTTGGGTATAATGCACACATGCAAATCTGCATGTTCTGTACATCTGTTATAGTTGTGAATTTGATATATTTGGTGAAACCATGTCACGTGAAAAACAGCTTGGTTTTAACTTGACCACCGTGCGTTTTTTGAGTTCATCCAATGCAGGTTGAATGGGTTTCACAAGCCCAAGGGTCATAGTTTGTCTCAACCAATGACACACATTTTGAAGATCCTGTAGGCCTATCTGTGCTGTCTTTTGACATGACATTGACTTTTTTTTCATATTCTCATTTCATATTTTCTCATATTTTCTATGTCTGCACTACCTGCATATATCCTAATATTTCTTACCTATTATCACATCCTGCATGTCTCTGTATGCTCTGCACAGCATTTTTCTTGCTGAATCCTATTAAGTTCTATCTAATCTAATTACCTTATCTAAATAAGGAAGGCCTACAGTATCTTACATCCATTAAAAACACAACTCACTCAGACTACAAAGTTGTGCTTATTCTGAACATATTTACAGCATATTTATAATGGATTTTGAGTTTATGAGATACTCCTTACAAGGTGAAAATGTATATACAACACTCATGATGCCCAACAGGTGTGTTACTGTAAAATAGAGCAATGCTACTATCAAACAGGTGCTTTGACTTCACCACGTCCACCACACTGCAACTGACTGTTCCTCATTAGCTGGACCTGCTAGTGATTAGCTTTCCTGTGCGTGTGTGTGTGTTTAAGGGGGAATAAAAGTGAGTTCAGCTTTTACCCAGAGGTATGAGATGACTGCGAGTAATTAGCGTGCACTACAGGGTGTATCTGGTGATAACTGTAGTAGATTTTACAAGGAACTATGTGCCCCGGCCTGACATTCTGCACACACACACACAACAGCAGGAAATCATTACATCGCCACATCTAAACAGTGCAACGTGGGCCAGCTCACTGGAGCACCATGTAAACAAGACACGCAAGTTGTTTGTGCACAGACTACACAGAGGTATGTCCCACTTTAAAAAAACTTGTAATGGTTGACAGAGTGTCTAAAAGTAGGACAAGATGCGTTAAAACCGCGTTATGTGAACAATGGAAAGTGAACAGGATCTAAGGACGCCTTTATGCACTGGTTGTGGTCGGTGGACTAAGAGTATTGAATATGTTTTTATGGCTCTGTCTCCTTTTGAGAATTCAAGTCTCCCACCATTATCGCCAGCCTGGGTGTCAGTCTGACTCAGCTGTTTCTTTCCTAACCAGCTCAATAGGCTGACGTGGGACCAGCGCTCCATAACGGCGGTTCTTAATGTGGATGTTGGGACCCACCAGTGGATTCTGGGTGGTCGCAATATGATTCATGGACAGATGATTCATCTGTTGTCTTTTTTTCTTTTACCTTTGTGATAAAGGCCTTTTCCCAGTGATCTAATTAATACTGGTAGCGACTAGGCTTCTTACATTAATTAATGAAGAGGAATCATCTGAAAAGACGATAATAAATATAATTTGGTGTCAATTACGCCTCCAACAGGGGTTGAGTAGGCATCACGTAATTTTTGGGGTTGAGAAGCAGGACATGGCAGTCCCCCTCAGTGGCAAAAATGTCCATTTAACTCCAATTAAAGTTCTGTAATTCATTGTTTTGGGGATCAGTGTGAACTGACACCGTTGTCTTCTCTTACAGGCTCGACCAGGCAGCTTGCTAACTTCCTCCCCTCCTGGCAAATGGCCAGACTTCCCTTCTCTGCCTCCCATGGCCCATAAGGCCATTCTGCTGCCGGTCCCGTGTGAGACAGGAAGTGAGGCCCTATGGACAATGACCTCACCGCAGGAAGAGAATGGAGGGTGTGTGTATGTGTGTGCAAAATAGCAGCTCTCCACCGAAAGTGTGATTTGGTTCTGACACTCAAATCAGCCTCAGTCACTGCACAAATCACGAGTATCACCAGAAGCCCAAAAACAACATGTTCAACATTTTCAGAGCATTTTTTTTTAATGTGTACATGTCCAGCATGGATTGTTAACACACTCACTAGAGGTGAACACACGACAAATGTATAAAATCTTATGTTTTTCTACAGAAAAAAAAACACAAACAACCAATCAAAAAAAACTAATTGGAATGTTATTAACGAAAAAAAAAAAAGTAATGTCAAATCAAGTTCAGAGAAATATGAACCACAAAAAATGAAATTAATGACAGAAAAAATCACAATAATCAAAGACAAACAATAACCACATCTGTTTTGATTGATTTGGGTTTTTTTTAAATTGTTTTTTTCCATCTCATCCCAGTCAAGGATGATGGTGAGGGTTTGCAGAAAGTCACTGAACCATTACTCAGGTAGTAATGACGATAGAAGTGTGAGATGCTACGACTTAGCAGTTGCCAAGTCAGTAAATAGTGAAACAAAAAAAAAACCCAAAACAAGATCTACCCACTTACCAACAAAAACTACCGTCTATTGTAACTGCAGTTGTTGCATGAAACGTTTTCCGACAGATTGTGCATCTGCGAATTAAGTGGGGATGCTTAACAGTCTGTGGACACAAGCAGTTTGAAACGGCGGCCTTGGAAAGCCGCAGTATAATAGAAGCCGGACCGCCACGCTCATCCGGGGCGATGCCACCACACAGAGCGCCAAAAATGCCGTCGTCCGTCAACTCGATCTGTGCTTCATCCCCACAGTGAACGGGCGAGTCGGCCGAGCAGTGCTTTAAAGTGAGTGGTTTCAGAGTGGATAGGCTCAACAGAGCAAGGTGAGATGCACCCTGGGAAAAGATGCCCCCTGTCGAGAGAGAAAGTGAGAGAAGCATCCAAAGCGACGCGCTCCAACCCACAATCCTCCTGGGTTCGGTGTCATCATAAGCCGCAGAGTCGAGGCGAGTGAAACCGAAGCCTCGCCGCCACAAACAACAGTCACACACAGTCACGTTTAACAGAGCCTTTTTTTTTTTTTCAGTCCATTTCCTTTTTTTTTTTATTGATCTTGGTTTTTTCCCGCTCTAGAATTCAGACTGCTCTTGGTCTGAGTGCACAGGGATGATGCAACGACAAGCTAGTGGTTATTATTAGGCAGTGCGGGGAGACACCGTACACAGAGGCTGTGGAAATGTAGAAACACAACAAACCACACAGAGCAGAGTGACACACAGACGGCTGGAGGAAAACCAGCCTTTTGGTTACCGTGGGTGATTTTAACAGAGATGTGCATCAATGGACACACCGTGGTGACGGAGCAGAAGTTAAGACGCAGAAAGAAGAGGGAGGGGGCTCAACGCTTTAACAGTGATGTCCTAACCTTAACTTCAAAATAAGAGGGTCAACATGTAAAATCAGGTGTTTGATTTGCGCAAAGTTTCCAGGTTACGAGACGAAACACGTTAGACCCTATGATGTTTCTGTGTGAATCGCGCCGCGGTGTCGAGGCCTTCCTGAACGAGGCCCGACTCCCCGGCGCATGAAAGAGCCCGGGAGGGGGATCTAAAAACAGGTTTGTTTCTGCAAGGCTGGACCTTGGCCTAGACTAGCTTCCTATGGGGAGGAGGGGAGGAAGGTGAGGCCGGGGAAGACAATAACGCACTGTGTTGCGTGTGTGTTAAGGAGTGAGATAATAGAGGAGAGGGGGGGGGGGGGGGGGGGGACAGAGAGAGAGAGAGAGAGAGAGAGAGAGAGAGAGGCCATTGTTATTGTTACGATCCCCTACGGCTTTAGAGGGCTGGACTGAGAGAGTGTGGGAGATTTACAGCCAGGGCAGAGAAAACAGGCCCCACTTATGATGAGTAGAGCTGATTTAGTGAACACCTCAAGCGCTCCTACCCATGCGCGCACGCAAACATGCATGCGTCGACCTTCGCAGGAGGTTTTTCACAGCCTCACTTCTCGGCGTGCTGAAACAATTCATGACTAAACAAGAGCCACGTCTTGGACAAAGTCCCAGAGTGCTCCTTGCTTTTCCTCCCTGGGCCGCACCTCGCCGTAGCGCCACCGAAGCCGCTCGGGAGAACCGTACGGCGACTCTCTGGGAAGCGCCGGATCACTGAAACTCAAACCCAGGTGCACTTTCATCTCCCGGGGCCACATTGTCCCGAGCCACGGAAGCTTTGAGTCACTTGTTTCCCTAAAGGCTCTCACGCGGGGGGGATAGGGAGGAGAAGAGGAGCGACGCGAGGGAGGAACACTGTGTACAACATTGTGTCTGGCACAATGAGCCACAGCATAGAGTGAGTCTGTCCAGACGCAGGCCTGCTAGCAGCCTGCTGTCCATTGATCTGCCTCTGGGGGGTGGGGGGAGATAGGAGGAGGAGGAGGAGAGATAGGCCGTGGAAGGGTGTGAGGGGGGTGGGTGGCTGCTGTGGGAGAGCTTTTATCACTGATTAGCTCCCAACCCTGGTGGTGAAGAGGCGAGCGGAGGCTGGAGGATACCGTTTCCTGGCAACTGCTATCGACCGGCCAAGGATCAATCACCGGACGTCTCGTGATGGCTGCTGATGCTCCACCTCTTCCCCCTTTCAATAACAGCCATAAGTGGTCTGTTAACTCCCACTCTCTCTTCCTGTGTTTAGCCCCCCTCCCCCCCCCCCCCCCCCCCCACCATCCACAGCCAGAGACACAACCGGAGGGCCGGGTTATGCACCTGCTTCGTCTCACCTTCGCCGTGCGGATTGTGAATTGTATTGGGGGAAAACTGACACACACGGTGCACAGGGAAAAAAAAAGGCAGAAAAGATGGATGGACCACTTTTCGGTGGAATAAAAGTGATAGCGCTCCTTGCGAGGCGGGACTGCCATCAGCCAGCAGGCTTCAAGCGCATAATGGGCCCGGAGAGAGACGGCAGCCCAGAGACAAGCTATGGAGCCCGCCTCGCTACAAACAGAGTACTGGCAGCGAGCGCTTTCCCTTCTCCTCCATCTAAAAAGCCTCTCTGTCACCCACTGTCAGCTTAAGTTTCCTCTTTAGGCAAGCACTGTTGTTGAGCTAGTGGGAGAATTTAGGTCACATGGTCCGCTGCCAGCAGGAGCCCATAGAGGGAGAGCTATCAAAGCCACTACCCCCCCCCCCCGCCCCTCTCTTCCTCCTTCTTTCCTCCCCCCTCTTATCCCTGAGATCCAAACGTTGCAAGATCAGGGAGATCAGACCAGCCCCCCCCCCCCTTCATCCTCTCAGCTGTAGGAAATTTGGTCTCTCCTCACCCCCCACCCCCTTTCACATGTGTGTAACCTGAGCTGGCTGAGCCCCCTCTAGACAGACTAGAAGCTTGCTCTTAATGCTACCTCAGATAAGCCGCTCTCACACACTGCACAAAATCAAGTTTTTCTTAAAACAAGTGAAACAAACTTGTTTCCCAGTTTTACCTTTTTTTTTTTTTTAAATGTATTTGTTTATATGTTGAAAGAGGCGGGATCATTCAACTAGTCTCAAGATAATGTCTGATTCAAGAAACATTGTTGAATTGGGTTACAGCGAGGACAAGTGAAAAGATCTCCCCCACATTGGCAGATTTTTTCACTCGTTTTTTGACTCAATATAACTAAACCCATCGTCAAGTTGTACATTCTTTGCAGTGGACGCCCTCTTTTCTCCCCATCTCTGTTCTTGCGAGATGAAAGGGAGCGTGTTTTGGTTGTGGGAGTTCAAGGTTTAGCTCGGGGGGGGGTCACGGAGGTTAACAGCATTGGCACACACCTGCTGTTTCTTAATAAAGAGGATTAGCGGATAGAGCCGGCCTGTGCTCACATGAGCCCGCCTCCCTGCTCTCACCCAGGCAGACGCACCGCGGGTCCTCGGTGAGGTTTCTTAAAACTATTAAGGAAGTCCTTTGACAAAACAAAACCCCAAAACACTTAAAGTCCATTACACACCGCGTGGTGCACTCGCTGCAGCCTTGTGTTTGCCATGTTGCATTTGTGGTCATACCGCCTGTTCTGAAGTCAAAGGTCACTGTTTATTTAATTTTTTTTTGCATCTCCCTCATTTTCTCTCTCCTGTTAGTTCGCACTGAGCTAGCTTTTATCATGAAGCGTTAGTCTGTATCCAATTTAGCAGAAAGGTCTTGGCATTGCCAGGTAAGAAGGCACTCTTGAGAGTTGGCTGGATAGCGAAATTAGTGAAAGTAGCGCTCGTTATACTTTGTTTACCGTGTCACCCACAGAGTTATTTGAGTTAATACATTAATACAATGAGGGGAAAGAAAGTTCACCTGTTGTTCGACTGTGTCTTCTCTAGCCCTAGTTTACTGTTTACTGTTAGCGACCCTGATAGCGTGAGCACATGTCGGGTATCTGAGAGATAAAAGCCCCTACTGAGCTGAGGGGAAGGCGAGGTGGGGGGCGAGGGGGGGAGGCGGGGGAGAGCAGAGGCAGGAGAGAGAGAATAGAACGGCCTTCCTGGTTTAGAAATAATAATAACAAACTAAACAGATCAAGTCACACAATATGAACCAAAACAAAAACAACAAGAAAACAATGTGCAAACTTCTCTCATATAAATAGACTACAGTCAACGCATTGTAGAGCACCATGGGAGGGGGGAGGAGGTTAGGGTGGTGTGTGTGTGTGTGTGTGTGTGTGTGTGTGTGTGTGTCTATATCAGTACAGTATTTGCACGTATGCATCTACTACCACTAAGAGTTGGGGGGGGGTGGGGGGGGTACTGAGCACAGAGACTTGAGACAGATGGATCACTGGGGAACAAAAAGGGGGGTGTGTGTCTAAGGACCATCTATAGTTCCCTGACCCTGGGGTCAAGGGTCAGACCCACTCCTGCAGCGAGCGCTTGCAGTGTACCAGCAGCCGTGGCGCCCCTTTCCTCTGCAGCGTGTTGATGATGGCGTAGATCAATCCCAGGATGCACAGCACCAGGAAGAGTGGGATGGTCACCATCATGATGTTCATGGTCCGCTCCTCACTGTCGTTCACCTTCAGCACCACGTCCACCTCGTTGGTGTCCTCCTCGCGGCCCTCGCGGTAGTCTTCGTCGTCGCCGCCGTCATCAGAGCCTTTACCGGCGTCCTTGTCGGTTCCGTCCTGGTCTTTGTCTTTGTCTTTGTCTTTGTCTTTGTCTTTGTCTTTGTCTTTGTCTTTGTCTTTGTCGACGCCAGCGTCTGGGTTGAACGGCGGTCGGTTCACGTCCGGGTATTTGCGGCCCGCGTCGGCGTCCGTGTCGCGGTCTCTGTCCGGGTCCAGGTCCACGCTGCAGCCCATGAAGTCCCGGAGGATGGACTTGGGGTAGCCCGGCTCGCTCTTCATGCGGTGGTTGTCAAACTTCCAGTACTTGGAGCCCTTGTAGAAGTAGGTGTACGCTGGAGACGGCAGAGAGAGGAGAGGAGGTTTAATACGTCAACAATAACAACAATCGCAAAAATGTCAATGACGTTTCAAGCCTTCAGATATAGAACCGATTTCAGATTGCAATTACTTGTATATTTATATATTGTATATATTGTTTGATTGTTTTTCTTTAGTTGATTGTTTTTAATGCACCAACGTGTCAAATTCATTGTATGTGTGAATGTACTTGGCCAATAAATTTGATTCTGATTCTTTTTCATTTTCATTTCATTTCATTTTAACACTGATACATCCCGACTTGTTTAGATATTGTAGGCTTTGCTGGGAGGGGAGACCTAAAGCCCCCTCGTCTTTACTTTCACTCTCACTAAGCATGGCAACATGATGTCACTTTTTTGTCATGTGTAAGCTCAAATTCTCTCTCTCTCTCTCTCTCACACACACACACACACACACACACGCAAACACACACACAACCCTTCTGATGATTGAGCAACCACACCCTGATTCTTTGTTTCAGGCATGTCTCTGGCAAGCTCCTCCTTCCTCTCTCTATCTCTCTCTCTCTCACACACACACACACACACACACACACACACACACACGTCACTCTCCTCATTTCCGCTCACCTCCGTCATCGCTGAGGAAGGCCCCCTTGGGAGTGGACGGCACCGATGAGCCCCAGATGCTGATTGGTTTAGGGTAGTCTCTGTCGGCCGAGCGGGACTGCTCGTTAAAACGCCAGTACCTGGAGACAGCAGCGGGAAGGAGAACGCCGTTTATCGACCGCCTGAACAACCGTCACACTGATGAAAGTCACGAGTAACTACACAGTATGTACGTGTATACGGTGTTTTTCTGTTTTTTTCTGTTCTCTTATGAACTCGACAAACATTCAGACTGTTGTATCTATGGTCTCTACGATATAAACCTTTTCCAGGTTAAGTCAGTGGATTTCAAATAGCTTTCATGGACCCTGGGGTCAAACTCAAAATGCAAAGGGCCTTAGGGAACTTCAGGTTTTCAGTGGCGTCTAGGCTTCTTTACCGGTCTCCCTGGAAGATGTAGGTGTAGCCGGACGGCTCCCACCAGATGGCTGTGTCTATTCGGTCGTAGGGAATGTCGCGGCCGTAGTCTGTCAGCTCCAGTGGATAGCCTGGTTCCAGGTTGGCCTCCCGGAAAATCCAGTATTTGTTCCCTAAAAGGGTTGAGGAAAAGGAGGAGAAAGGAAAGTAAAGGATGAAGACAAGGACAGTAATAGACATGACAGGAACAGTAGAAGAGAGGGAGAGGCAGGGAGATGGAGGGAGGGAGGGAGGGAGGGGGAGAGAGAAAGATTTGCTCTCATGGTTAATGTCCTTTATGGTGCGTACAGTGGGACTTTCCCCCTCCATCAACTCCCACTCATAACCCTGGAGGTATAGTCAGGGCTCTGGAAACTGTTAACACAACGAACACACGCACTGCATATATATGGACACGCACCATACAGTCACACTCCTTCACGTGCACATGTATGAATATGCACACACACACACACACACACACACACTCACACACACTTTCTGGCACAGAATTCACTAAATAATTGAAAAGGCATAAGGAACAATAAAAGAAACTAAGGCAGCATTTACACACATCGTTTGGTGTAAATCATATAATAGCAATAATGATTTGTTGGCTCGCCAACATAAATAACAAAAACAGAATAATAATGATCATAAAAATGAGCACCACATCACTGACTCAGGAGTTTTGGTTTGGCTTGTGGGTTTCAGTTTGGAGCAGTTTGTCTAGCGTCAGGGTCAAGCAGATTTCACCTTGAAGGGAAAGCTTGATTGTTTTTCGTCTGGTCAGACAGGGGGACTCCATCCCTCCTGGCACCGTTACATCATTCCCCTTGGCTTCAACCCTTCCGCCCCTCCCTCTCACCCTCCCCATGCACCCATACATCCATCTACCCATCCATCCACCCATCCACCCAGCCCCTTGCTCCTCATTTCAAGCGAAACCTCTCCACTCAGCATCTGGAGGGAAGAAGAGCTTGACGCAGCACTAATGTAAAATCCCATGATTTCTGTGTGTCTCTTTCTTCCTTTCTTTCTTTCTGTGCTGATGGATGACAGCCAAGTATCAGAGCCAGACGTTTACCAATGACATCATCATCATCATCATCATCATCATCATCAGCCCCAAAGCCCTTAAAGGCCCAGTTCTCTCATTTCCGTTCAACAGCGCCCGACTTTACCCGGCGTTGTAAAAGACAAGCTGCTCTCTGTGACTCACGCAGTATGAAAAATGAGCTGTGTTGAGAGATTTATACTCGGTACCAAGCATACATTATACATCACCGGTTTCTATATCTTCGCCGTCGTCTGTAGGAGATGAAAAAGCTCCCAAATCTGTTTTACTGTTATAATTTGATAGCATTATGACAGGATGGTTTAAAATTACCACGGAGCAATATAACTGCACTTGGGCTGTAAAGGAGAAACCAGATGGTGGATGGTTTTCTGTAGAGGTACGCATCTGAGACATATTTATGTTCCTTATGCTGATGACACTAAGCTTGCACTAACAGGGGGGGCGGGGGGGGGAAGCAATATCATCCTATAAAGTTGAAAAATAAGTTTAAAGAGTTTAAAGTTAGAAAGCAGACCAACTGGGTTTACAGCACTAAAAGTTGGATGCTGCATCATACCAGAGGAAAAAAAACAACACTGTGCATTGGCACGGCAGAATAAACATGCTGCTTCAGTTGAAACCGAAACATTGGTGCTGTTTGTTATTGTTGCTACCTCAACACATTAACAAACACTGATCTGGTCCAGCAGTTCTGGCTATTCATCTTCCCGCTCAGCATCTGTGTTTGTTACTTTCTCCCATGTTTTTGTGTCAATCCCCGCATGTGTGTGTGTTGAGGTGCATGCATCCAGCGGCGCGTGAGTTGAGTGTGTGTTTTTCCGTACCTTTGAAGAAGACGAACTTGCCGTCGTGTCTCTCGTAGGCGGCGTCTATGTCTCCAGGTAAGCCCCTCCAGAAATGGCCGATGGGCATGGGGTAGTTATCCAGAACCCTGTTCCGACGTACCCGCCAGAACCAACGGCCCTGAGTGGGGAAAGGCAAGGTGTGTGTTTGTGTGTGTGTGTCCTCAGTAACCCTCCATAGCAACAAATAACTCAGGGATTCCAGTTTGACCTTCTCTCTCTCTCTCTCTCTCTATTGCTTTCTTCCTGGCAGAGACCCAGCACCCAGGAATTCGTCCAAAGCAAACCAATGCCAAAGTCAGCTAAGAAATATGGCCCAAAGCCCAAAATATATTGCTACATATCTCATCCCAGATATACACACACAGATAGAGACAGTGAAGGATACAAATACAGCTATTAAAGTCAGCCATAAGTCACTTTTTGTTCGTCAACTGATTCTATGTTTCCCACTGAGGTCCAATGGTACTGGCTGCTTCATTATGCTCTACACGATAACGAGACCACAACGTGCAATTAACCAACAATGGCTAAATGCTAGCAAGCTAATAATAGCCAGTGTCTGGCTATATCACATGTCCTATTGTTGCACACACAGAAAAACAACTCTTTATATTACTCTGGGCTTGCTACACGATGCCAATTTGTCCAAGTCAGCAGCACAACACATGTGTCCCGCGGTACATAGAGGGAAATTACCCTCAGTGTGTAAAGTGCGCTTCTACGAGATGTGAAAATGTGAATGCGTGTGAGCATATATATACGCTGTGTATACAGTACACGCCGCCGGCGGACCGATTAATACCAGAAGCCTTCAGACTCATTCATTAGCGGTGAGTCAGAAAGTTGTCCTGGGTAATGTAACGGTAAGAAAGCTCAGAGAGGCTCCTTCCTGGCAGGCACACCTAGCTTTGTCCTTCACACAGGACACACTGGCAGACAGGACGGCATGGAACGGCTCGGACCAGAATGGAGATGGGTTGGAGAACAGCACAGAAAGACTAGAGCTGAACAGAACAGCAGAGAAAAGGACCTACAGAATATAATAGAACAGAATAGAACAGAGCTGACGGTGTTCCTTTGTGTGGTCTGGTAGCATCTCGCAGTGACAAGAATGAGACTGAACAGGCCATAATAGTCTTCAGTAACAGCACAGAACAAGTCCTGCTGCGAAGGCACTTTATTACTGAAAGCAATTCAATGTGGGCTGCAGTCTGTCTTAACGCCCAGCTATCTGCTGTGAGTGAAGGAACAGAAGCAGTGAAGAAAGGAAAGCAGCAATTACCTCTGAGAATGACAACTCCTTTAATGGACAGGATTCAGCGTCGAGAGCGTGGTGCTAATGTGCTTGAGAGCACTCCCACACATGCAGAGCGAAAGGGCCTATTTTACCTGTGCAGAGCAATGCCAGAGAAGAGCAACGTTCCACCGTTTAGCAGAGCCTGTGTGTGTCATATTTCTGGATAGAATATGAACAGCGCGGTCCGAAATCATCACCCACCAAGCGACAAATGACAGTAAAATGTGTCTTCGGTGGGTAAATCCACCCGCCACACCGTCCAGTAACGTCTTAAGACAATAACATTTGAATTCCCCCGATTACATGCAGCTCTATGGCTGTTCTCAAACTGTGTCCCTGCTGACTCCTGTACACTCTCTCTGACCATTAGCCAATAAAAGTGACACGATGGCTGTGTATCAAACTGGCTTTTGATTGGCCACCTGTTACACTGCTCTACACAAAGCAGTAGCATTGAAACTTAATGTTATTCCCCTGTGGCAACATATAGCAAGACTCTAAATCTACTTTTGTCTGTTAACCATTTTACCCAGTCCCCAATTCTGTACACAAAACGCCATTTAAAACGGGGAGGATGACATAATTCTCTGAAAAATGTATGGTAATCATTTTGGCCGCTAAAAATAATTTTTGGCAGGTAATTGTTTACCAGCCCTTTTAAAGGTGAGCCAAAAAGTTAATTTTGGATGCTGATGAACAGTGCCCAGAACTATTTCAGCACTGAAGATGAAACCCAAGAGGCCGGATTTGACCAGCTGAGCGTGTGCAGTGCATGTCCAGGCAGCCGGGAGCCAAGTCTGGTGATGACTGGTCAGCGTCAAACACACCTACAGTCGGAATCAGCTTGATGGGTTTCTGGGGGGTGGGGGGGGGTGGGCAGTGCTCTTTCCTATAATAGATCTTGGAAGTAGTGTTGTCATGATACCAGAATTCAATACAAATACTAAGTTTAATGTCTAAGAATTCAGTACTACTACAATAATGTGCCAGACAAAAAAGCCCATCCAGTAATAAGTAATATGTTTCCACGCTTGACTTGGACAGCTTTGCAGCAACTTTTGCACAGGGCCTTTGAGTTTGGGTGTGGGTCTTTGCCGGGTCTATGAGCAAAATATTTCCAAATTTCTCTCCCGGCATCAGTTTTGTCAAGCAGTTTAGGTGGGCTGGGAGTTCAACATGTGGTGGACTGTTTGATTCTGTTACCATGTTTTCTGAGTCCACAAGAAGTCTAGATGTTCTTAGAGTAAAGCCTGGATGATCTCTGTCCAGCACTATATCTGCACACCTCTTCATTGTTCAACACCGGACACCTCCTCTGACCTCTCCCACTGAAACACATCATTGGCTGTCATAGTGGACTAGCACTATGCACAGACTGTCATAGATTAAACCCTGCAGTAGAACAGAGACACAAGTGGAGTCCTGTTTGCCACTGCAATCCACTGACTGACACATTGGATGGGATGTCTGATGTCTTTTTATTATATATTAGATATTTGACCTAGGATTAGGGGCAATTCATAAAATGTCATAAAAAAATGAAACTACAATTGACAACTAATGACAAAGTATTATTCTGGATATAAGAGCCTCTTATAGCCTAACCACTTCTCACTCATGAGTGATGATAACTGTGAGAACAATTTGACCATGAGGCGTGACTGCCACTACCACATGACCTCCAGGAATAGTGAAATGACCCAGCAGAAATGTAAAAACAACCAAGGGCCATATGACTGGGTTGCGTAATAGCAAACGACCTTATATATCCCTGAAAGCCAAAAGCCAGATGATACCTAACCGCAGCCAAGGGCCATATGACCGGTTTGTGTACTAGCAGATAATCTTTTAAAGGTGAAGCCCAGCTAATAGCTAACTGCTGTTTCGGCCCATGTGATTGGTTTGTGTGGGTCCAGAGGCTGTTTAAGGCCCACACCTGACTGCACCCCGCCCCTTTAAGAGCGCTACAACCCATAAAAGACAGTGGGCCTGTCGGTTTACAAGCCCTGAGGACCTGATTGAAAACAGGGCCCTGGTTGGCCATGCATGTGCCGTTAAGGCTCCACAGGTACTCCAGGAGAGAGTGGTAAATTAACAATTGATTCTTTTAGATTGTATTTATTTACTGACAAAAAAATAAAGCCTTTCTCCTTGAAGGTGAACATCTCTCCTCTCTATTCCAAAGCACTGAACTCAGGTCAGAACAGCTAGGAGGCTCATTTGTCTTTTGTTCCAGGACGACAAAGCCTGTACTTGGCTTGACAGACAAAGTGTATTTGTGCCTCCAAGTAAAAAAAAAAAAAAAAGACAAAATTCCCTGATCCTTAAACTCCTTACCTTGAAGACGAACATCTCTCCTCGAAGCATGGTGACCGTGTCGAAGTTCCCTTCACAGATGTTGGGTCCATAGTGGTCCGGTCTGTCGGTAGTCCTGGGCCGGTCAGGGTGCCGGGGGGGTGTCTGGGGGGGCCTGGGCTCTGGACGACGGGGCGTCACTGTGGGCAGCGCCTGGGTGGGGCCACTGCCTGGCTGACCTGCAGGGAGACACAAACAGTGTGGGTGAAACTTATTGTACGACACTATACTTTGACAAGATGTTGGCTGAAGGGAGAATGAGCAGCACACTGAAACACACTGAACGGTTAGGAGGTTGTTCGGACCGCTTGGTAATGCCATAATACAGGCATTATGCATTGTACCCTGTGATGATGACACACCCTGGACGGTATGTGCCTGGAGGATACGCCCAAACCTACCATAGATCTGTTGTATGCCCCGCAGGTCATCTTCAGGCAGCTGAAAGTTGTCGGTCTCCATCCACTGGTAGAAGGGAGCCATGATGGCCAGGGGGTTGTTGGAATGCTCTAAGCCCAGGGCGTGGCCCAGCTCGTGGACCGCTACCAGGAAGAGGTCATTACCTGTATGGATATGATGGAAGAAGGGAGGGAGGTATGAGAGGAAGATAAGAGACAGGAGGCGGTGTCAGAGAGATGCTGGAATGTTCTGGCCCCAGGGTATTTTCTGACCATAACCAGGGAAAGGACAGTACACTGAGTAGGCTACAAAATCACAGCTAAGATCAAATCTGGTCAAGGAAATAGTTTCTACAGAAAGAGAGAACAAGAGAGTGTTTAAGAGAGGACTGTACGAAAAAAACTTACAAAAACACAGGGTTATAGGACTGAACATGCAGCAAGCTTCAGTCAGCAGAAAGTCCTCTATAAAGTCTATGGCGTTAACGTAGAAGAATGTGCCTGTTCAGAGTTTTCTTCCAATTACACTGTCAATGAAGATCTCCTCAGATCTGACACATGCTGACAGGCACGCTAATGATAGCTGATATGAATCCGCATACATTTCAGCCAATCAAGGGTCGCTGTTGTCCATCGCCGCAGCAAGAATTAAACACTGACACGGCAACAACAGACAGCACACACAGCTGTGACACACTGACCGCCACGTCAACTTCCTCTCTCGACAAAAGACTTCTTACAGAAGGCAATATGAAAAAAGTTAAAACAAAAAAAGACCTGCTGTAGATTTGATTGACCTATTCTTATAGGTCGCCTCTGAAGTGGATCCAGCCCATGGCTGGGTACTTCCCCTCGGTCAATACCTCTTTGTTTCCTGGCTCTGGTCTGAGTGAACTTTGAACCTGCCAGCCATTTTGTCTGACGTAAGAGCCGATGCTGATCTGTCAGATTTGTACCAGTGACATCCTGTTGTGACTTGGGACTAGGTGATGTCATTGCCGTGCATTCAAGGGAAAGGGAGATACTCCGGATGCCTGTCATTTTGCATCCCCCCCATTCTTTCTTACACACACACACACACTTCATCTTCCTCTCTTTCTCCCCCTGTCTATAATTCTAGAGTCACATGAATGTCCTCACGGGCTTCTAAGCCGCGGCTAAAAAAATTTGGAGAGCCAGCAGCAGAGGGCAAGAAAGAGAGCGAGAGATAGTGAAGGATGAAAAGAGAGCGAGAGAGAGAGATAGTGTGGAGGACAGAGAAAGGAGGCTTTGTGAGGTAACCGTGACAACCATTGAGTTTGACAGAGAAAAGCAAGAGCAAAACTTCAAACATCTTGGGGAAGTTGGGAGTACAGCCAACACATCCAATGCTCAGTCGGACTGCCCTATACACTCACTCCATTTTGTCATTCCAGACCTATTCTCCCTCTCTGCAGCTTTGTCAACGCACAACTCAGTCACTATGAAGGGGAATCCCAGTGAAGGAAAATGCACACTAAAGCATGCTCAGCACCCTAACGACTCACTGTCCAGGTTTGTTCTGTCTTTTCCCAATGAATTACTCACGTTACTTTCATCGAACCACAAAGAGCTCCTGACCTTTCTCTGTTATTAGCCTGCAGCATTTCAGCTGCTCAGAGGAGTGTGTCAGCGAGTTTCTTGAGAGAAGTGTGAAAAGGCCTTTTTGTTAAGGTAAATAGAGCATCTGTTTCAGACAGGCTGATGAAGAACATTGTACGTCACAAGGTTTACAAGGTAAAGTTTGTACACCCGCAATTATTTATTGACAAATGCAGACGAGGCAATGGGAAGGTGGGAAAAACCCTGCATTCCCTAAGAGTAGGTGAAAAGCATGCTTCTTAACTGTCAGCGGTGTTCGAATTACTTCATGCAATACTCTATTGAGCTGGTGGGGATTCATTGTCTTACTCCGGGACACAGATTTTTGCTGAGGCTTGAATGTGGGTCTTAAAATTGAAGAACAGTCTCCCCGCTCCCTACTATGGCACCCTGTCACTTCATGGGAGATTAAGTAAAAATGTCCTGAAACCTCTTATGAACAGCAGTAGCTATGGAGGAATTCTCCCCATCCTGCATTAGCACTGTAGACGTTTCATTCTTAAATGATGCACAGTAAAATAAAAATGACTCTTTACTTTATTGTACACTGTCTTGCCAACAACTGATGGACAGATTATTCTGCGTACCTTCTGATGGCTCAAAATTGATTTGGGGCGGGAGCAACCTTTAAGCTATAGAGCAGTGGATGTTCAGTAAAAAGTGGGACTCATGTAGGCTATATAAAGGCTTATATAGTATATAGGCTACATCAGTATATGGTGTGTAAAGTTAGATAGTTGACACGTGTCTATAGTCAGACAGGATTGTAATTTGGTTGTACTATGCCTTTAAGTAGTGCGAGTAGCATGGGGCAACAATGGGACCAGTCTACTGATCTCCCCAAGTGAAACACACTCCCACTTACTGTGGCATTCCACTGTCCCTGTGATCTGTCCTGCAACACCTCCCACACAGCAGATCACACAGATACACACACACACACACACACACACACACACACACACACTGATGCAGTGGCACTAGCATCCATGCATGCACACACTGCACACACACATATAAGCACACAGACATACACAAAACAACCTCTGTACACATTTGTGCATTTGTGCACGCAAAGACACAATGTATAGAGAGACAGAGGCACACACACGTTCACATGCATACCCACAACTCCCACACACACACACACACACACACACACACACACACACACACATACACGCACAGTGCAGCCATCTATGTCCGCTGTGTGTGAGTCAATAGATAACAGGGCAGGAAAGCCTATTGTCACCAAAAACCCCTCTGGGCAACAGGGTTAATGGGTGTACACTCATTGACAAGGCCGAGGCATAGAACAGGAACTCCTTGGTGTGTTTCAGAGGGAAATGGGGAAAATCCTCCAAAGTGAAGATATTTTGCCAGTCCTTACTTCTTCTTACTTCTTAGCATTAGGGTTTAAGGGTTAGAGTTAAGGTTGGGCATGAAGTGTTGAGGGCTGGGGTTAGGGTTAGTGGTTAGGGAGTGAGTATAGTCATTGGGAGGGAGGTCCTACCAAAGTGTAGATGCACAAATGTGTGTTTGACTGTGTGTGTAAAGCTGCTAAGTGAAGCCTTTGGAAACCATACAAATGAAGGGGCCAGGTGCAAGGGCATGGGTGTGTGTGTCAATGCGTGCACAGATTAGCGTTAGTGCCAGTACAAGTCCCTAGCAACGCAAACGGGGGTAAATTTGAGAGCCACCGGGAGGTACAGTTGCAGTAAGGGTGATGTCACCAAGCAGGGACTTTGAAGTTTTATGGAGGTAAGTGAAGGAGTGAAGCCTGACAAATGAGAGATGATGTAGCCGGCTGGGCCACGCCAACTCCGGTTAGACTGGGAGGGGGCTTTTAAACTGAAGGCATGCTGGAGGGTGGCAGTGGGAACAGCTGTTTGCAATCAGTTATATGGAGCCAGTGGAACCTATACAATATGGCCTGGGTTTGGTGCTGCCAACTTAACAAGTGAACCAAAACCTGATGCCAACTCGGCTAATTTCGGTTCACTCGACTGATGTCAACTAATCAAAATGCAGTGAGGCCAGATAGGTGTGATGTGTCGGGTCACATCGCACCCATCCCCGTCTCCTCCAGGACTGAATTCATCAATCTTTATCCTGACTTTCCAGTGCATCCATGGAAATGCTCCACTCTAACTCCAGGACCTTATTATCCCAGTTCAACTAACAGCCTGGTCCTCCAAGCCCTCAGGACTAAGGTTCTCACAATGGGGCCCTTGGCTCTCTGTGTGGCTGCCCCCCCACTTGTGGAACAAACCTGAGGGTGCATCGTTGCAGTTTGTGCCACTCTGGGCCTTTTAAAAAAGGCATTTTCTGTGAGTTAGTATATAGTCGCTTCTGTGTTTTGCGTATCATTTTCTTTCCTCTGTTACATATTTTTACGTCTCTTTTCTCTGTGGCCCTCTGTGGAAAGTAGCCTTTTACATCGATCATGTTTCCATCAATGGATTTGCTGATTTGCTGTCATGCAAAATGACTGACGGCACCCATCAGCTCTTACCTTGTAGGTTCTGGTTGCCGATGGTCCAGGGCTCGTCAGAGTCAAAGTGTGTGTCCCCTCCCATCCCAGGTCCCGGAAAATAGGCGTGGGCCAGGAAGCCCCCCTCCCCGTCGAACGGAGAGCTGTCCCCGTGAAAACCCGAGGCGAAGAAGATCATGATGTCGGGCTCCTTGCGGCGTCCGTATTTGATCTCCTGGTAGGGGATTTCGTCAAAGGTCAACGGGGTGACCTTCTCCCAGACTTTAAAGGCCCGCCGGATGGCCTCAAAGGAGTTATACTCTCCAATCTTAGGAGTGTAGTTCTGGATACTATGGGGGGGAAGGAAGGGAAGAGGAAAAATCTCAGGAATGCCACTGTGTGCCACTACAATATCTAGTAGCATGTGGCACCTATTTGCCTGGTTTCAGCAGTAGTTTGGAAGAATAGTGTTTTACCTTTGAACATTGAGCAATTTCAGGCTTTTATCTGGCTAGCGAGCACCTCGGGGTCAGTTCGGGTATTGACAAGTTAATTTAAAGAGTGGCTACTTACAATTACTTTGAATCACATCTTGTTTAGATCCTGTTTTAGTTTGGCTTCCTGCTACAAAGTAGTCTGTAGATGGAGACGGTTTTATCCGTAGTGAGACGAACAGAACATCTTGTTATTACCTGTAGGTGAGGTGGTTCTTGTTCCATTTGTGTCCGGTGAGGGCGTAGCGTTTCCGCCGCACGTTGGTTTTGATCTGACCTCCAAACTTGTCAGGAACGCCACAGCGGGGTCGCATCATGGCTCTGAGGGAGGAGGAGGAGGGTAGGAGAATGTGGAAAAGTTGAGGATTTTAGTGGGAGGAATACCCAAGAAGAGGAGAGGGCTTAAGAGTATCTGCGAGTTGGGACCTGAAAGGGGTTACAGGTCACTTTTTTGGGGTGGGTCTCCACACGACCAATCATATTTTTGAGTCCTGGCGTGAGTTTAAATCTAATAAATTCGGGTCTTGTGTGGGCCCTGTCCTACCTGATGGTTTGCGGGTCCATCTGTCCTGTGACCTCCAGGCCGTAGAACCGCTGCATGTCGCCGATGGCACCCGACAAGATCTGGGCCGAACGCAGTGTCGACATCTGCCTGTTGGCCTGGGGCAGATAGCCGTACATCTTCAGCCACGACTGCGGAGACACAGGAGGAAAAGCATATATGAAAGACATCTGTTGTAAATGAAGACGCTTCAGACATTTGTATGATGTGAGACCGACTCATAAACATGGAATTACAGCTTTTAATACAGCTGTATTATTGTAAGCTGTAAGCTACTCCAAGGTGAAAATCCACCCTAAAGGAGAATTTGAGTTTAGTGTACATTTAGCCTACAACAAGTTTGAAAACCGACAGCCAATGCATTTGTTTGTGGACGCTGTAACGGTGATTTAACGGGAATATTTTTTGGTTCATAACACCTAGTAAAAGTTCAGTCCATGAAGTTGGTTTCCAATTGTCCATGGAGGAGATTCAGCCAAAAATTAATTCAACAATGTAGATGTTACTTAGGAAATACGATAAATCTAGAGAGAACACAAAATGTATTCCACCACTATTTTCCCTCGAGTCTATATGGGAGGAGAGTGGATGTTGGGGATGAAACAAGGAGAGAGTAGAGAGATCAATTTCATGATCTGAATAAGTACAAGGTGAGGCCCGCTGTATCTGATTGAACTCAGGGTGTGTAACCGGGAGGAGAGAGGGGACTGGGGAGGACCGGGGTGAGCTTTGGAGAGTGGGGGACTTCAGGGACCAAACTTGATACTTGATCCAATCACAGATGAGGCAGAGTCTGCTCCACCTGTTATACAGAAACCTAATCTCTCTCTCTATCTATCTCACACACACACACACACACACACTCATATACAGATATGCACACATAAACACACACATAAATGGCTTCATGCACCCACATGCGCAACACACACACTCACAGATTGGGCTGTGTGAGACACTGGATACACCTACATATGGACACACTCCACATGGTGGCCCGGGGAATAGATTAAGAAATGACATATGTCTGTGTGTGTGTATGTGTAAAAGGGTGTGTGTTTGAGTGTGCATGCGTGTCCGTGCATGCAGACGTGTGCATGTGTGTGTGTATGTGTGTGTGTGTGTTCAAGTTCACGCCCTTATCTTCTACTCAGCAAAACATTAGTGATAGAGCCCGGTATGTACTCACCCACTCCTTAAAAGCCATAAAACAACCTCCACCAACAGTCTTTTGTCTCTCACTCACGTGCACACATGTACACACATCTGTAAAATATGAACCCATTCTTTAAAAGGTCATGTACCTCTTATCTGCATGTGCAGAGTGGGTAAATAAATAAGAGCGTAATTAAGATAATTCAAGACAGCAAGAGTCAATCAGTACCAGGAAATGGCTGTGTGGTCATACACACCCTTTACTTAAACAAATATACTGAATTTGATCAACTTGTACTACATTGTACTACAAGAGGAATGGGTTCATCTGCGTGTTGA